>NW_018922540.1:62313-89509 GCF_002207925.1 Prunus avium
CCCCCCCCCCCCCCCCCCCCCCCCCCACCTTGGCTAAAAGAGCTTGGTTCATATTATGAGATTTTTTAAACCCCTACCCACCTTTCCTCTTTGGCCTACACACCAAATCCCATTGACACAAGTGAACCTTATTTTTTTTCTCACTGCCTTCCCAGAAAAAATTCCTATTAATATGATTCAGCTCCTCATAAACACTTATAGGAAGCTTAGTAGTTTGCATAGAATAGTTAGGAATTGCAGAAGTCACAGCTTGAATAAGAGTAGATCTCCTTGCCAAGGACAACACCTTGCTTTTCCAAGAGGCCAACCTACCATGAACTTTATCCACCAGCCCACCATAGGTAGCCTTAGTGATCCTTGAATGAAGTAAAGGCATTCCTAAATACTTCCCCAAGTTCTCAATAAGAGGAGAACCACATATGAGACTGATTTATTTAGCCACCTCCTTACAGGTATTAGGGGAGCAAAGAATAGAAAATTTATCAAAGTTTATAGTCTGACCAAAGGCACTACAAAACAACTCTAAGCAACCCTTCATCACCCTAGTGTTGGCCTCGCAAATCTCGCGGCCTGGTGCTCCGGGCTGAGGGGGTCTGTGTCAACACAGGTCGTCCTTCTTTGATGAGGTACGATTGTGCGCGGGCGTGTCAGCACAGTTTACCGTGCGTTTGAGGTTGGTATGATTGGGTGAATAGGTGAGTTGTGCTCCTGGTTGAGTCTGACTTCTAATCAGAGCGACTGTGGCCGAGAGAGGAACTGATCTCGGCCGTCAGGTTCACGGCCTGAACTACAAGGCCTTTAGTGGTGGTGTTGATGGTGGGTTTTTAGGCGGTGCTCCGGCGCATCGCTGGTTGGCAACGGTCGTATGATATATGAAATGAATGGAAGAGTGACAAAGATGGTGCTCCAGCGCCTTGAAAATCAAGGGTCGTATGATATATTGATGAATGGATTTTCCTACGAACTGCCACTACTCCTAAGAAAGCAAGTAAAGGTATCGAAAGTGCATTACAGGAAGATAAATGACAGAAGGTAAATGACAGGAAAATATAATTTGCTCAGTGAGAGGTTTGTGTGGTGTTTGAACCTTTTAAACGTAGTTGGGGCCTTGTATTTATAGGAGAAATCCTGAAGAGGCAGCAATTCTGAAAATCTGCATGATGAGGCTGATCAGAGCTAGTGGGCAGTCGAGTCGACATTTGGGAACGTGGAGTATGGTGGTGTGACCCCCATAAATCCCGGCTGCCGCCCTGATCGTGAGTTCTGCTTCTTGGGTCTTGAAGGAGCATTAAATGCCCTTGTCTGATGGTTGGTGACTTAACCCCACAAGTTGTAAGATTTTCACACCTAATCGCCCTGATTTTACTCGTTATATTCTGACTTCAATCACCTTGCCTCTTGCACATTAAATGTTCTTACGTGATGTGGGTCTTCTGCTGTAGTCAGAGGCGTTACTTCATTAAATGAAGCGTGGGACCTTGACACCACGTGGCGCTCTTATCTTGGCCGTGTATTTGAGGGGTTATTACTCTTCTTTGCTCAAGATCGCTGAGGCCGTGATGGTTTCGCCTTTCTCGGCTCACCCTTATCCTGAGAAATATAACACCTTGCCGCGCTCGACTTTTGGGCAGGTGCCGTGGTTGAGAGGCAGTCCTTCTGGTCGGCCTTATCAGTCGAGATTTATTAGGCACGAACATTGCCCCCACATTCCCGGATTATTCGACCATGGTTTGAGGCAAGGGCCGAATGGATCCTAGGGGATGGACCCTTTGCATTCCTTCGCAGCGACTTTGACAGTTGGTGCTTTAAATGCTCAAGCACGTCGTTCAGGCTATCATTGCCTTGATTCTCGCAAGCCGTCGTTTCGTCTCATCAACTGAAACGACGGACCCTAGGGTTTTGACACGTCATCACGCGTTCAAGTGAGTTGTCAGGCCATTACGTCGTTCAAGAGAACGTTACGTTGTTCGAGATTTATTAGGCACGAACACCTAGCTTGTTGGGAACTAGCCTCAGCAAAAAGAACCAAATCATTTGCGAAAAATAAGTGCGAAACCATAGGACCAGACTGGCATGATTTGACTGGCTTCCACTTCTTTCTTCTAACAGCATCAAAAATAATGTGGGACAACTTTTCAATGCTAAGAACAAAAAGATAAGGAGAGAGTGGATCGCCTTGTCTAATGCCACTTTGAGGAATAAAAGGCTCAGTCAGCTCACCATTCACACAAACCTGATACTTAACATAGGAGACACAATGCATAATTAATTGGACAATCGAAGGAGGCAACCCAACTTCTTTGAGCACAAACTCAATAAACCGCCAATTCAATCTATCATAGGCTTTAGAAAGGTCAATCTTCCACGCAATAAAACCTTTTTTTCCCTTAGCAATCCTAAACTTGTGCATTAATTCTTGAGCTATAAGGATGTTATCAGTAATGTGCCTCCCAGACACAAAACTGGCCTGATTGGGGCTGATCAAACCAGGCATAATAGGCCTCAAACGAGCAACCAAAACCTTAGAAATGAATTTATATAAAATACAACACAAACTGATGGGCCTAAATTGCACCATGGAAGAAGGATTATCAACTTTAGGAACCAAAGTGATCAAGGTAGAGTTCAAACCTTCTGGAATATTGCAGGAGACAAAAGTTTGGCAAACCATAGTATAAATGTTATTCCCACAGAGGTCCCACAGATTTTGAAAGAAACACGCAGGAAACCCATCAACTCCAGGGGCTTTTAGACCACCAATATGAAACAAATTCTCTTTGACCTAAAGAACATCAATGCTTCTAACAAGATTGGCCAAATCAACAGCCTCAATACTAGGAAACAAATTAGGAAGATCCCAACTAATGCAGCTACGTTGCTCCTTGACAAACAACCCCAAAAAATAATTAACAGCAAGCTCCTTAAGCCCATTGCTGATTAAGAAAATCCTTAAAGTGGTCATGTTTCAACCACATAGCCTTAAACCGAAAAGGACGCAAACTAGGAGACGAAGAGAAACTAGACTTAAGGCTTATCTTAATAGGACAATGGTCAGATTTGGTTTTCGGCAAATGCTTAACAAAAGCCTTAGCAAAAAGCCTTCGCCACTAAACATTACAAACAACTCGATCAATTTTTTCATAAACCCTTTTATTACTCTAAGTAAATTTAGGACCAGAATACCCAAGATCAATCACACCATTATCATCAAACCACCTTCTGAACCCTTGAAGTCTACAAAGAGGAGCTCCTCCTAACTTATCATCATAATTCAGCATGTCATTAAAGTCCCCAGCAAGAATCCAAGGCAACTGGTGACATTCAGGGACAAAATTCAGGTAATCCCAAGGATTTTGACCAGGCCAAGCAATAGAAACAGAAATAGTATGATCAGTAGTACCAATTACTTCAATGCTAACCTTATTATCATTCCACAAGAGCTAAAGGCCGCCAGAGAAACCGATGCAATCAACCACCTCAAAGCACGAAAACCCCAATTACTTCACCACATCAAGAGCTTTTGTCCCCCCAATTCTCGGCTCATAGACAAACAAAATATCAACACGATGAACATGAATCAATTTCATAGTGTATCTAAATTTAGTGCAAGCCGAACCTCTAGCATTCCAACATAGAATACCCATAAACAAACAACAACAAGAAAAGAAACCTCAAGGGCTAAACCCTACAATCAAAAGACAAACGGCCCACCTTCAACATTGTTGAAGGCATTGCTTACCACATTCCGACTGGAATCATTCACCTTACCTGTTGAGACATCCATCCCTTCATCAAAAAGCTGACCACCATGAAGAGAAGAAGCAACAGAATCCTCATCATCCACAGGATCACAATCAATTCCATGATGATCACCATTATTAGCTATATTTGGAGGTTGATGTCCAAATATATAGACCCCATTCTCCTGGTACAAACTCTGACCCTTCCCCCAAGTATCCATATGGGCATTCACAGAGTCGAAAACAGGAGCCCTGCTTTCATCCACAACCTTCTTGCCTTTAGCACTCACACTACTTTTAGAAAGCCCAGATAAACCCACAATTGTTTTACCACCGAATAATCCTGACGCCTTTGACTTACCAGGCTTATTTGAAATATCACAAAGCACAACCCTATTCCCAACATTAGTTTGCCTAGCCTTAGTCCAAACTTTCTTCTCAAAACCAGCACCATTTTTAGAAACATAAGACTTCCTTGCAGTCCCTTGAACTGTCAGTTCACCAGAATCAACATTATCAAAACCAAAATCTTCACTAACCTTCCTAAAAGCATCAAATCAAGAGCCTTGATTCTTAGAGCCAGATCCTTGATTACCCATCCCCTTAGACATATTCTTTGGTCGCCTCCGTGGTGGGACATTCATCCATGGGCCTAGAAGATTATCTAGCTCCTTACTATTCTCTTCTTGACCCATAACAATATCTTCACCCACCCTCCAGACCAGTAGTAGATGAATCTGCCCCAGGCCTGTTTGAGGCAAACTTCTCTTTCAAAGTACAATGCTCCCTTTTATGCCCATAATGGCCACACAAATAACAGATATCAGGAAGGCCTTCATACTTTATGTTATACCACACTTGGTTAATTTGAATAAAAGCCTCAAGAGGTTTCGTGAGGTCCAATTCCACACATAGCCGAGCAAATTTACCCATATTATGAGCAGTAGTCAGAGCATCAATCTTAAGCAACTTACCCAACAAATTTCCAATCCTCTTCAAAGCCCAAACATCGAAGCACTCAAGTTGAATAGCTGAGACTCTAATCCAAGCCGCCATTCGAGTGACATGTGTAGTCGTTGGACAAAACCCAGGCCTCCACTTCTTTAAAACCAGATACTGCCCAGCAATACTCCAAGGTCCCTCAGTCAAAACAAAATTCAAATCCTCCTCTAACTCAAATTTCACTACAAAATAGTCATTCACTAAATCCACTAGCTTCCAACCACCTTTCAAACTCCATTTCTGCTGCAAACGATCATGAATGTTGTTATAAGTATGCGACCTACCAAGAAATTTCACAATTAAGGCATTCTTCCAAGGTTTACAGATGCGATCCATTGCTCTCTCAGAGAATTGGATACTGGGTCCCTTATCACCACGAGAAACCACCACATCATCTGCATCAGTTAGATCAGCATAATTATCATCAAGGGAATGAACATCAATACCCACATTTTTAACCAAATTGACTTTGTTCATCACCTTATCCCTAAAGCTGCTAGCACCCATAAACGAGCTCTTCTGCGAAGGCAACTCAACATCTTGCATCGGATCTGCAATTGGGGCAGAGTCAAGATTGAGCTTAGGATCGCAATCTTCCACGGTCCGAACACGCTTAGAGAACCGATATTTTTTACAAGCACCACCAGATTAACGTTCCTCCATGGATCCAAGAACTACTGGTGAAGACGTAGGAGAGAATATCAGAAAGGCTGGGAGACTGCCGGAGAAGCAGGTCCCAGCAGCCAACGAAATAGGGAAGAAGATGCAAGGTCAGGCATCACGCGTGAAACGCGTACAAAGAGTCGGTTACAATATCTATTTCTCAAATAAAATTTGGAGGCTCTCCTGGAGATGCTCTAAAGACATGAAGTAGTTTAGCACAATGACCTCTCAGAGTTTTTGACCTTAAGAGCGATGTGAATAGTGTAGGGTTAACCCAAATTTTTTTGTGCCCCAACAATGAAGGAATGTTGGAAACAAGGTAGCAATTTAAAAAAGATTTTTTTTTTTTTGGGTCTTTGTTACATTTGGGCCGTTTAATTGAAAAAGAAAATTTGAGAATGAATGACCCAAATCAAACAGTAGTTGGGTTTGGACCAAATGATGCAAGCGGGTAATGTGGCCGACATTATTCTTCTCTCACATGCACTTGAAGAGGGCCTACATGTTGGTCACTAGAGCGGGACATTTAGACCAAAAATTGACCGAATCAAACAGAATCAAATCGAACCAAACCGACGATGAAACAAATGAGACAAGTCGAACTGAACAAATTGGTACAATTTGACTTGGCCTACTTGTTTTGAAGTTTGGTGAATAAGCCGAATCAAATCGGATGATCTAGTTTGGCGGTCGGTTCTTAGAATAAAATACCATCGGTTAACGGAATCGGGGGGACAATATGTAAGAAATTATATAAATAATGAATACGTTGCCGACATTGGTTGGTACTGTTCTATACAACCGTGCAACCTAGCACACTGTATACCCACCCACCAAAATGTGGCGATAGAATGAGGAAGGCACCTCAAAATAACCAGGAGGCACCTCAAAAATAAAACATTAGGGTTTAACGGAACCTAGGCTCGATCGAACCTTCCTCATTCTATCGCCACCTCCTTTAAGCTCTGTCTCCGTCTTTCTCCTCTCCGTGGCCACCTAGCGCACTGTATACCCTAATCTTCATTTCCTCAGCCCCAAATCTCTATGTAGCCTGCAACTGACGAGGTAGTCTTTTAACTTAATTTTTTATTTTCATTTTTTATATTCTTAATTTGCTGTTGTTGTGATGAATTATGTGGTAATGGTTGTGTAATATGTTTTTTGTTTTTTTCTTGTTTCTGTTTCCTGCCATTTGTGTTCATAGATCATAGATCTGCATACGTTATCTGGGTTTTCTGGAGTTTCGGGGTTTCTGGATTGATGTTTGTTTATTCATGTTAAGGAAGGAAGAAATGTAATGGGTTTGTGTTTTCCTGTTCAATTTTATTTTTTTGTAGGATTTTTGTTATCTGAGACATGGATAAGGACCTCCCCAATATAAAGAGATGGGTTGTGATATATCATGTTTATATTAATTCAAAGAAACCGTAGTTGAAGGGAGACGAATAAGTGTAGAGAAAGCGTGTGAGAGTCCTACTTGCACTAAAATCGGTGATTGTTGCAGCCATTTCAAGCTCCCATTTGCGATTGAGGTTGCAATCATTACATATGCACCATCTATATCTTAGAACTTATGCATATAGAGTTCCAGCAGTGGGTGTGAGTGGTACTAATATATGAATTTTGTGTGTTTGAATGATGTAGATAAATAAGGCTTGTCCGCGGGATTTTATGCAAATAGGTAGAGTGAGGGTCTTGCTAAAAAGGGAAGATGGAACTCCATATAATCTAGCCATTACAACCAGTAAGTATTGCTTAACAACTACTGTACGCACCTTTTAACTTTATGAACTTCTCTAATTATCAATTGCTTCTTTGAATGTGCAACATACTCGTTTAATTTGATCATTTAATTCCGGTTAAAATAAATGTGGTTTTTTGAGCATTCCTCACATAATGTTTTTATACTGGGCAAATAGAGAATTGTTGTTTTGACAGAGATATATGTGTTAAGGAAATTATTGAATGATACCCACTCTTTTATGGCAGCATTATGGTCTCAATACTGCTTGCAAAGAGCTCCATTACAAATGTTTTAATCAGATATCCAGGTTTCAAATATGAGTATCACAGTACATTGATTATATTAGCTCCCAAAAAGAAATAAACCTCTTTTCCTCTAGTTCACGTTTAGCTGGCCATTTCTTCCTGAAAGTTTTGGAATTTTTGCCTATGACCAAATCATTGTAACATGGTGTAACAAAAGCATTAGCATTGATAAGTGATAATTTTTACACGCATTAAGTGGTTCAGTGTGATGTGTGGTGCTACTATTCTGTTTTCAGGAGAAGAAAAAGTAGAATAATTCTATATTTTTCTATCAAGGTTAGGAGCATCGGTTAGTAATGATTTTATGGTAAAATGTCGTGCAACAATATTGCATCAAGTAATGAAAGATTTTCAGAGGGTACAGTGAAATAAGTTCCCTTAATTATAGCTTGTCCATTTTTCTTTCCCTGACTGCATATGATTAATAGTGAGGGGGAATATTGTAGGTAGAAAATCTCGATTACTATTCTTTTTAATCCTTGGTTTGAGGTATACCTCATCTTGTTGGCAGTTCTAGCCAGGTACAGTCATTATGTATATTGCTACAAAAAAAACTATTGTGATATTTGGCAGTTCAGTTTACTATCACCTTATACATAGGGTTTGACTAATCCGTGACTCAAGCTGTGTTATACTCCTGAGTTGTCCATTCTATCATTTCTGGTCACCCTTATCGGGTTTTCATGCTTTGGGTTGTCACGCTTTGGGCGGGGGTGGGTAATGGGAATGACATGTAAGGCAATAGAGATCCTTGTCTCTAGTGTTGGGGCATAATAAGTCCATGATCATCTCTGGACAACTGGTTCTTAGAAGTGTTAGCATCTACAAAGAGAGTCCATGATCATCTCTCTTTGTAGATGATGACACTGCTAAGAACCAGTTGTTCAGAGATGATCATGCTAAGAACCAGTTGCTTGCGTTTACCCAGTCACTCTAGGGCCTCCAGCTGCTTTCACATGTCTTAAGAGTAAAAATCTATCATCTTTGATAGCTTATGATTCTTTCCTTCAATACTTCCAGTTGATGTTGATGCACCTCCGCCTTCTTTGACCTCTCCCTTTTCAAGCTTCTTATTCCTCAACCAAATTCTGCTCCACCACCAATTGAGCCATAAGTACCTCCACCTCATTGGATTTCGCAATTAGGTGATAACCCACACTTGAGACACATGCCGCACTTTGCACGCTCAATGCTAGGGCATCGCACATGATTCAGTTTTCATCCTTTGTCCCCAGCACACGTATATCTCCGGAGTCACTAAATTTCTCACAACTCCAATGGCGACATCATTGTTCAGGAGTATTGAGTCGTTTACTGTCACGGGTCCTCGTGAGGAAGCAAAGTTGTTTACTGTCACGGGTCCTCGTGAGGAAGCAAAGTAGGGCATCTATACTGGTGCCACTCCTTGACCCCATGTCTGAGTCGGTGGGCGCAACTCCAATGGACGTAAGACGTAGAGGGCACACGAAAATTAAAAGTGTAGTGGCTAGGGTTCAGAAAAAATTGCGTCTATAAAAGGGAAAGAGGGGGGAAAACATAAGATAAAAAACACATAGAAGAGAAAAGAAAGAAGAAAGAAATCAAATGGCGTCTTCCTTCCCAGACATGGGGTCAGGGAGCGGCACCAGTATGGATGCCCTACTTTGCTTCCTCACATGGACCCGTGACAGTAAATGACTCAATACTCCTGGGCAACGATGTCGCCATTGGAGTTGAGAGATATTTATTAACTCCCAGAGATATATGTGTGTTGGAGACAAAGGATGAAAACCGAATCATGAGCGATGCCCTGGCATTGAGCGTGCAAAGTGCGGCATGTGTCGCAAGTGTGGATTATCGCTTAATTGTGAAATCCAATGAGGTGGAGGTGCTTATGGCTCGGTTGATGGCGTATCATAATTTGGTTGAAGAATGTCAGGGTGTTATAAGAAGCTTGAAAAGGAAGAGGTCAAAGAAGGCGGAGGTGAATCAACATCAGCTGGAAGTATTGAAGGAAAAGAATCAAAAGCTATTAAAGATGGTAGATTTTTACTCTCAAGACATGCGAAAGCAGCTGGAGGCCCTAGAGCGATAGGGTAAATGCAAGAAACTAGATCGCAAGAGAAGTTGTGCTCAAGCTAAGAGTGTGATCTTTGGGAGCTCAAGTGATGAGCCCCATAAGGCTGTACGTGAAAACCCAAAAGAGGACATCCAGAGGGCCAAACTAAAAGCTCATATGGTCGAGACACAGAGAGCCGTGAAGAAATGATTTCTGTTGTATTATTAGTTTTTTCTTTAACTTGGAAATAAAAGAATAAAGTTTGCAAAAAAAAAAAATTATTATTTTTTAAATTTAGAAAACATCCTTCCCAAACTTAAACAAAAGAATGACGACAATTGGAAAGTACAGTAGAAAACACAATCCATCATAAAACAGGGAGGTTAAAAGTAAAGTGAAGGTGTAGAAAATACTCCCTTTTAAAAGGATACGACTGCAAAATGCTCGGGAAGCGAAGGAATTCGAGAGAAAAGGGCAAAAGAAAGGACAACACTTTGGAGATCTGAAGTGTTGTCGGCTCCCTCATCAACAGAAGTATATTTGAATCACGTCTCGGTTAAGTTGAGGAGTGCCCTGCATTTCTTCCTGAAAACTCAGAGAAAATCATCAAATAATCAAGAAAAACAATGACAGCCTCATCCACTCCCCTCGATGATCTCAATCTGAATTTATCAATTGCACCATCGTCGGCCCAAATAAATACTCCTCCAAACCATGTCTTCCCAAACTCCTCCTACCATCATGGCACGGCCTCAACCTTCACTGAGGCAATGCCAAACAGAGTAATATTGCTGGGAGGCATGGCTGTCAGTAGACTCACACGGGTAGATCATCGGCATATAGCACAAAGGTCTGACAGGGTTGTGGCTTCCTTGGAGGCTCAAATTGCAAAGTCGCAACGGATGTTGGATTATGCCAACACACAGATAGGAGCATTGAAAAGGAGAAACGCAGATTAAGGTTTGGTTTGTAAATGTCTTACCTTTGAAGCGTTTTTTTGTTGAAATTGTTCTTTGAAATGTTGTCTTGGTTTTGTAGGTGGAGGTCAGTGTGTGGTGTTTGTTTTTGACAGTAGATCAAGCTTGGTGGTGGTTGTGGAGTTTCAATTTCGAGAGATGAAGAAGACGCTTTTATGAAGACGGTGATTGAAGGGACGTTTGGCAGAGATGGTTAATTGAAGTCGCGTGCTGGAAGTTACGGTTTTGTTTTCCATTTTTTTGAACGAAATTACGATTTTCGAGATGGTAAAATCTTTGGCCTTTTTTATAAAATTGGGCTGGGGTTGTTTTGGGTGCTTTTTGAGTTTTTTCTGTTGGGCTTTGTAGTGGTAGTGCGTGTAATTTATTGGAACTTCAGCACTAATTTGTTATTTAATAAATGGGTTTTGGGTGTGTTTATAAAGTGTTTTTCATGTGGAATTTTTTTATAATTTCAGCCCCCATTTTGGATATATTAGTGAAGCTCCCATTTAATATTTTGGTGACAATTGATTTAAATATAATAAATATAAAACTAATTATTGTGATTAACACCAAAACGGTAATTTTTCATGACTAGTATTTGATTAGAGCCTGATAATTGTAATCCAATAAAATATTCGCTGGATTACCCACCTCTCGTTCTCTCTCCTCAACCTCCCGTCTCCTACTCCTCAAACAAATCGAAACTTACCACTTTTCTTTTGTAAGCTCTTCTCTCCCAAAACAACCCGGCGACCCCTTTCTCGTCTAATTTTCTTTTTAGATCCGGTGGTTTTCACCCCGATCCCTCTATTTTTTGGCTATCTCCTTGCTTTTGACAGAGTTTGTTATCTCCCTAGTTTTTCTAGGACATTTCTTTGGCTCTGGGCGGTCCTTTTAGATCAAATCTCAAATCTCAGATCTCATATCTCAGATCTCAGAGCTAGAGTAGGGCTTGCTTCAGTCATGGCTTTCCTTGTATTTTGTTTTTTGTATGAGCTTTTTTTGTTCCAACTTTTTTATATATTAATATATTCTTTGTTATTCTGTGATGCAGGAAGATCAAGTTCTGCAGGGGCGGTGGAATTGCTAGAGGCGCCTCTATTCCCAAGTCCTTTTAAATTTATTTTATTTTATTAATATACTCTTTGTAATTCCCCTTTTGTATTTCTGAGTTCTAAAGGTGTTGTTTTATCTGGGTTTCTCTTCCACTGATCATTGGTGGGTTGGGGTTATTCATTTAGATGAGTACAAGATTTCTATTTTCTTAGATTTTGTTTTATTTTGATCTGCCCTTTTCTCTTTATTTCCCTATTTGAACTATGACCGTGTTCTACCTCTAACTTCTTGAACTATTACCTGTGAACTACTATTAGTTCACCAAAAAAATTAAAAAATTAAAAAAAAAAGGATAAAAAAGGGCAATAGTTTAGGGTTAGGGTTGATCGAACCTTCCTCATTCTAACGCCACCTCCTCTAAGCTCTGTCTCCGTCTCTCTCCTCTCCGTGGCCACCTAGCGCATTGTATTCCCTAATCTTCATTTCCTCAGCCCCAAATCTCTCTGCAGCCTGCAACTGACAAGGTAGTCTTTTAACTTAGTTTTTTTTAAAATCTTTTTAATTATTCTTAATTTGCTGCTATTGTGATGAATTATGTGGTAATGGTTGTGTCGTATGTCGTGTAATATGTTTTTTGTTTTTTTTCTTGTTTATGTTTCTTGCCATCTGTGTTCATAGATCATAGATATGCATACATTATCTGGGTTTTCCGGAGTTTCGGGGTTTCTGGATTGATGTTTGTTTATTCATGTTTAGGAAGGAAGAAATGTAATGGGTTTGTGTTTTCCTGTTCGATTTTATTTTTTTGTAGGATTTTTGTTATTTGAGACATGGATAAGGACCTCCCCAATATAAAGAGATGGGTTGTGATATATCCTATTTATATTAATTCAAAGAAAACCGTAGCTGAAGGGAGACGAATAAGTGTAGAGAAAGCGTGTGAGAGTCCTACTTGCACTGAAATCGGTGATTGCTGCAGCCATTTCAAGCTCCCATTTGCGATTGAGGTTTGCAATCATTACATATGCACTATCTGTATCTTAGAATTTATGTATATAGAGTTCCAGCAGTGGGTGTGAGTGTTACTAATATATGCATTCTGCGTGTTTGAATGATGTAGATAGATAAGGCTTATTCGCGGGATTTTATGCAAATAGGGAGAGTGAGGGTCTTGCTGAAAAGGGAAGATGGAACTCCATATAATCCAGCCATTACAACCAGTAAGTATTGCTTAACAACTACTGTACGCACCTTTTAACTTTATGAACTTCTCTAATTATCAATTGCTTCTTTGAATGTGCAACATACTCGTTTAATCTGATTATTTAATACCGGTTAAAATAAATGTGGTTTTTTGAGCATCCCTCACATAATGTTTTTGATACTGGGCAAGTAGAGAATTGTTGTTTTGACAAAGATATATGTGTTAAGGAAATTATTGAATGGCACCCACTCTTTTATGGCAGCATTATGGTCTCAATATTGCTTGCAAAGAGTTTCATTACAAATGTTTTAATTAGATATCCTGGTTTCAAATCTGAGTATGATAGTACATTGATTATATTCTGAACAATTGGTTCTTAGCAATGTCAGCATCTACAAAGAGAGTTCAGGTCGGAACAACTTGGTTTTGGGATATCAGGGATAAATAGGGTTATGTTTAGATAAATGGACTTTGTTTTTTAAGTTGTTTCAG
Source organism: Prunus avium (assembly GCF_002207925.1). The sequence continues at coordinate 75,520 of NW_018922540.1, forward strand.
TGAAAGTTTGAAATTGATTCCTTTGTCTGGTTGTCTCATTAGTCCCGGGAAGGATGTCTTTGCACTCTTGCATAGTTTAGCTAAAACAGAATAGAAATATCTGTTCTTGTGCCTTTCGATTTATAATTATATTCATTATTCTTTTTTTGGGTGACTATTTGCAGGGAAACAGCTGATGCTCAAAGTTGCCGAGTTGGTTCCTAGACATCCCGGCAGGACTAAGAAGCAGGATCCTGCTGCATCTGCATCAACTGCTGGACCGTCCAAATCTGGGAAACATGGAAAGAAAAAGAGATAGCTCCATATTCTCAGAAATCACTTATAACTTTACCTTTGACATTGAACTCTACTGGAATGCAAAGGCTCCCATTTAACAGATCCAAATTTTCAGTCAGTCGAACTCTTTGCCAGTTTAGACATTATACCTTGGTTATGGTTGAAATTACATACACAACATAAACCAACTTATGTGTAGAGGATGATTTATTTGGCTTGGTTAGAACATTTCCTTCTTTTCGGAAAGTTGGAGATAGTTTTGTTATATTTAATTTGGATTTAAAATTTTTTCAATAGCTAAATTTACTAAATAGTCCATATCGTATCAACAAGTTAGCGGTTTGACTAACCAAATTTCACATGGAATGAAGTAATGTGGAATACGGAATACGGAATGAAGCCCTATGGATGCATAGAAGTTTAGAGGGGACAGGGAATGCGGAATGAAGCCCCATGGATACATAGAAGTTTAGAGGGGACAGTGAGATTTGACACAAAGCACATAAGCAAAACAATCGATAAGCTTTCCCATCACAGTGGTGGTGGATTCCCCCTTCTCCCTATGGCGCGCATGATCGAACCCCAGTGGGTTACGCATGATCGAACCCTAGTGGGTTTTCTTTCCTTCAATGTAAGAAAAAAGAAAGGCTTTATTTTTATTTTTTTATGGGAAGAGACCAAATCTATAACTAAATACAGAATAATAAAAAAACCAAAAACAAAAAAGCAAGAAAAGCGCGGGACCGCTTTTTAATTTTTTTTTTTCTGTAAAAAAAGAAGAAAGACGTGTATTTCCTAATCGCAGCGGGACAGAGTAGAAACGAAAGGTAGAAATAGCACGGCAGGCAGGTAATGCTTGTGGATCGTTGGATATCCTCCACAAACGATCCTAACCGTTCGTTTTTTAACCTCGTTCGTATAGGAAAGATCCCATACCCATGTATTATTATGGGCTCAACCTGTAAGACTGCAAAACCAAACCCACTCAGCACTCAGCACTCTCTCTCTCTCTCTCTCTCTCTCTCTCTCTCTCTCTGTGTTTCGTTTGGCGCCACAAACACAGCCACAGGTCTTTTTTTCTCTCTCTCTCTAGTTTTCTTGGAATGGGATTTTGGCCCTTTTTCTTTTCCTTGGTGACAAATTCAATTGGGTTTGTGGTATTTTATTTTTTTCGTTTTTCTTGTCAACTTGTTTAAAAATCAATAATTTGTTTCAGGTTCTTGTTTCGCTCTACTTTTTGTTGTTATGATGTTTGTAAGCAGTATAGATATTGATTTTGCCTTGTTTTATATACAGATATATTTCTGTGAGAATTTTAGCATTGAAAAGTTGATATTGATTGTTTTCATTGTTCTGTACTTCCAATAATTTCTGGTGGGTTGTTTGAGAAAATTTATGTCAATATGTTTAGTTTTGGCTGCGTATTCAATTTGAAACTGCGAAGTAAATGCTATGAAATTTATCCGTTGTTAATCTCAGCTCAGAGTGGAAGGGCTTTGGTATTCTTATCCTAAAAAAATAAAGATTGGAAATTTGAACTCAGAACTGTGTGTTCAATTAAGAACCACCTTGTTTGCCTTTCTTTTTTTTGTTTGATGGGATGTAATGCATGCTTTGTCTGATTTAAGTTCTTTTGTTTATCTTAGTCGTTTAGTTATTGGAGTTCATAAACAGTAGGTTTGCAATACCTTCCACACTAATGGGGACTAGGGAAAGCAGTGAACCTTCAACTCAGGTGCGGCTCTCTCTCTCTCTCTCTCTCTCTCTCTCTCTCTCCAGATGATTATGCATATCCTAATTTAATTTTATAATATCTTCCCTGTCTTAGTTTCTGTCTCTTGGCCTTTCATCATACCAAACTTTAGTAGGGTTTGCCAAAATCCCATACAAATATATATTGTGAATGAAGGGTTATGATTTTGAGTTTTTGGTGGTAAAATTAAAAATAAAAGGCAGATACTTGCATTCCCCAAGGAAAATATTTTCTATATCATGATTAAGCGAAGTTACTTGCACATTGATGACTGAATACATTTTTGCAACCAATTAAACTAAATGGGCAGGGTGCGCCCTTTGAAATTCAGAAGAAAGAGGAAACGTTTTTTGATGAGTACACAGAATCATTGACAATATACGAGGAAGGCTCAGTAGGTACGGAGTTTGTAGGTAATGGATTGGCGGAAAGTGAGAAGACAATTTCTTTTTCTGGAAATAATGGTGTTGGTGCTTCACAAAGGTATTGTTAATTCCTCTCCATGATTAATCCCTTCCCTAACATGTATTTGTATATATTCATGCAAAAGTTTTCTTTCAACAGTGCTGCAAGCAGAGGTGAGGACTCATCAGATGAGAGTGGTGACGCTAATCGCGTATGTCATTCTAATTAATCTTATGTTCAATAGATTTAAATTTAATTTTTTCCTCGGTTACTGGTATGGCCTAGCAGACCAGATTAAATACTGTTCCTCTGAAGAGATTGTGTGACTGACAGATAGAACACAAGATGAGTATACTAATATGGTTCAAACCTTTTCTTTTTCTTTCCAGGATTTTTCAGCAACTCAAAATCAAATGCTTGACCTGATGCATCAAGATGGTATGCTTTGAAGATCAATGCTTTCATTATTTAAACCATTTAATTGATGATTTCTGGTGCTTGAACTTGAACAGGGGATGCTGAGAATAATTCTACAGACCAGTATAGTGGTACAAATACAGATTTGGCATTTCAGGATTTTGGGGTAAACGTGCCTGAGACCCATTTGGATTTGGGAATGGGCCTCAATGTCTCCAGCGGTCAAGCCATACGTACCAAGGTGAGGCAAAATCTATCTGGTTCCGCAGCTGTAGTGGCTTCAGCAATGATGCTTGTATGAGAAATCATGCACGTGAACTGGATTCATAACTGGTTTCATTTTTATTTTGACAGTTTGATTTCATGTTTTCATCAATTGTTTTTGTGTTTTTTTCTTTTCTGCTATGATCTAGAGTCTAGCCTACTGTGTTTCTCAGGTACAATAATAACTTTAGAATTGTTGATGTGTATTGTGTGGTTGGAGACTAGCAGCGTACTCATCAATGATTTTCCTTTCTATTTTTATTTGAGCATCAATGTTTGAGAATAGCTATCATGTTCACCTTTTAAAGTTATTTTTTATATTGGTAAATCTTGATGATTATTTTACCAGCAATTGCAGTTCCACCATAGATGTGCACTATAGAACCTTCTATGTAGACTGCTTGTATAATCCCATGTTTAAATTTTCACTCATGACAGATTCACAGGTTTTGAATTTGGCACACATGATTCATAGAATTACAAACTTGTCTGCTTATAAGAAAAGAGAGAATACTTTACAGGAACATATGCAATGAAAAATGCTCTTATCTTTATTTGTATAGCCTGAGTCCTTTGTGATATGGACGTATGATCCTTTGGATTAGCTATCATTCTTGTAAACTTTAACAGTTCTATTCACTTCTATCAACTGGAATAAGCCTATGCAACTCTTGTTCTTTTGTTGACCCCTTCTGTTGCTTTGACAGGAAGATTATGAACAGAGAATAGAAAAGAGAAAGCAGTCTAATAGGGAGTCAGCTAAGAGGTCAAGATTACGCAGACAGGTAATGTACTTATGCAGTCTTTCAGCTGACAACATGTGTGTATGTGTGTAATTTATAGAGGTTCCATTTATCATGTGTGTGTGTGTGTGTGCACGTGTATATATAGAGGTTTCATTTATCAATCATCTTTCTTTCCTTGTATTATAGGGTGAGAGATTTTAGGATCAGTTTTGTTTGTTACCCTTGTGAATGTTTAGAATGCACACTTTTATTAACCAAATTAAATTCGAACAAATAGAGGGAAATCACTGCATAATAAAAGCCTAAACTTTCAGTATGAAGCAAACAAGACCTAATTGTGAAAATGCATGATATCGAAGTTTTAAAAAAAAATTCTAGAACAAAAAGTACAGCTTCTATCAAACACTACTTGGATCCTAAGGTTCAATATTGCCACTCTAGGAAAACAGTGTCTTGGTTTCTATGCAAGGATTTGCTTATGTCTCTCATGGATTTGGAGAGGAGTGATAAAAAGTACAAGGATGTTTAAACTTTCAAACCAGCATGAACTCAACCTTAGCTTTGAACTCTTGACAGTTGATATAAGCAATCTCTGGAATGGGGATTTAAAATTTCAAGGAAATACAAGATATACCCTCAACCTTTTTCTAATTTTGAACTTTTGATTGCTTATATAAATGGTCAGAATGAGTGAACTTTCAGATATCAGATAACTGTATAGATATTAGTTGAGGTGCCTAGGTACCACCCTTAGGCAATAGTAAACACATTTTGGATATTCCATCATGGTTAGCCTGAACTTTTGTTTTTCATATTACTGGTATCATAATTAAGAAAGCTAACGTGGAATTCAATGAGTGAAAATTGAAATTTCCTCCATCTAATTCTGAGTTAGCCTTCCTTGAAAATATTCTGGTATTAGTAGATTGGAGATGTATCGTTTACATCAGCTGCAGAAGTTCATACTACATCAAAAAGATATTTTAAACATGATAAATTAGAAAGGTCATCTAAGCTCTGTCTATCTGCGTTCCTCATTCATTGCTTGTATGTATCTCTTTGTCTGAGACATAAAGCACCAAAGAGGAACTGAATAGAATAACCCATTGTGTATCCCATATAGGCCCAAACACTGATTACAAAACAAAGGAATCAGAAGTGATGCAAACGATTCTGCCTGTGCAAGAGGAAAAAAAACATATTTGGCCTGGATATTGAAGTAGTGGCTTAGCTTGAAAAGCAGTCTTTCCTGTGACAGTAGGGCTACTTAGGGGCATCTTGTGGTTGCATATTATAGAACTTATAGAGTAACCTTTGCTGGAGCCTTGTGACTATTAGTGTCATTCTGGTATCATCCTGTAGAATTGTGATTGAAAAGGGATAAGAAAAAGATTTGGTACAGTATATTTCAAGAGTAGGCAAGGATTGTCTCTTCTGTTTTTAGTTGATTTTGACTTCTTAGTTGACTGGTCTCATTTGTTACAAAAGTTTTACTTATTTCACCCTTAGGCAATAGCTGTGCTTCATATGATATTTTGGTTTTGTATTTCTTCCCAGCAGGAATGTGAGAAGCTACAAGCAACTGCGGAGACACTGCAGAGGGAAATTTCCGAGATCCCACAAAAGTTATGGAGGCTTTCTGAGAAATGTGAGAAACTCAATGAAGAAAACAATGACACAATTGTTCGTCATCTAAACTCTACTTATTCATTATCGTTTGCCCCTTATTTTACCCCATTTGTGAATTTAGCTTCACCTATTCACTTTCAATATGATATTCATTATTTTCCTTTTATTTACTTTCTAATGCTGGAAGAAAGAAACAATTCATGAAATTGATTTGCCAATGGAACAGGATGAACTAGAGAAGACTTATGGTCCAGATGCTGTTTCTGATCTCAAAGCTGCGAAAGTTGAGTCTTTTGATGGCAAATGCAACAGCCCTGAATCTTTTGATGGCGAAAGCAACAGCGCTGAACCGAAAACTCCAAGCAGAGACAACTCAAGTCCCGATCCTCTAATGCTTAGTTTGGGGCTATAACCACGCTGCTGATTTTTTTTATATTGTAGTTGAAAGCTCCAGAATGAAAAGAAGAAAGGAAAAAAAATATTCCCATCTCATCATTTTTGCCTGTTTTGTGCCAACTGATGGTTTTCTACTAAATGTTGTGAGACTTGGATTGGAGAGTGGAACCGTAAAGATTTTTCTAATTATAAATAGAAATGGCCATAGTTGAAACAAAAATAAGTCTGTTGTGTTCTTTTTTTGGGGATATATGTACAAGTAAAATACACACATTTTGATGCAAGAGCACATAGAATTTTTATGTAAATGGAATGACTTCTGCAGTGTTGATACAAAAGTAAGTTTATTCATGCAATTTTGATGTAAATAAACGTGTGCTTAGTAAAGGAGTACTAAGCTAACGAAATCCACTTATGGAATTTTTTTTTCCTTTCTTTTAATGGCAGAGGATTGACATTCCTAAAATAATTCAAAAATTCAAAAATAAGTCTTTAAGCCTACAACTCTTGGATATTGTTTTGAACACAAGTATGCTACGGAAAGTTTACGTTCCAATTCTTTTGAACACAAAGTATCAAAATGTCCCAAGCGTGTATATATGATTAGCGGGAACAATCTTTTACCAATCTGAACCATCAGGAAAAGGTTTCAGAGCATCCTGCTTTCCGTTGACATAAAATTTCACAATTGCTATCATTCTAGGAAGCTTATCAGGATGGTAATTAACATGAACGATTACCGGCTTCAACTTGCTCAGATTAGCATCTTTCCTCACAGTCTTGAAGAGGACCTTGCTATTCATGAAAAGATAGAAATCCATAGTTCTCCTGGAAGCATGAAGCCCCTCATACCCAGGATGAGAAGGGAAGAAGAGTTCCTCATTGAAAACTGCCTGGTCCCAAGCCTGCTCCCTGGACAGTCGATTGGCCACACGATCCAACAGCTCAATTGAAGGAATTGTAGGTCTAATGTAGAAGAAACCAGAGTTATAAACCCACATACGCATTGTATGCGCATATCGAGCCCAGCCCATTCCTGGCTCATCAAAGACGTTGTTATAGCCATAAGCAGTCATATTGTCATGACCATCAGTCATCGACTCTACATCTGAATCACGGTATAGATGATCGAAAGGGTTTTGCAAGTACACAATATCAACATCCGACAGAAGAACACTATATCCCAGCTGCAAAAACTCCCTCAAAATTCGAAATTTCAACCCAGAGACAGCATGGTTCCCTCCAGTCCTCGCAACTGAATCAATGACTTTATCGGGGTCTCTCTTATAAACTGGAACATCTTTTGATTCGCAGTACTTTGCAATTTCTTCATCCAAAGCAACAACCAGATAATTGGATATGCCCACTCTCTTAATATTAGTGAACCATACCTCCAACATTTGCTTCACATTTGAATTTGCAAGTGCAACTATAAGCTCTCTATTAACAGCTACTTTCTCCAAAATCTTTGCTAATCTTGGATTCACAGATTCATCAGGAAGAACACTAGGGTTGGTTCTTAAGCCTTTGACAGTACCAAAAGGCCCAGCTTTCTTCTGATCACCTAACACAAGAACCTGTTTTTCTGCCTGATCTTTCCTTTGTTCCACCAACCGAATCTTTTCAGTCAATTCCCTAACCTGCTTCTTCAACTCGGCATTTTTCTCAGAAGCTGCCACAAACTCTGATTTCAACAGGTTGATCCGTTCAGATGATTCACACAGGGTAGAACCAACCTAGTACACAAATGACCAAAAATATAAATATCATGTTTATGACCCTCAAAATTACACATTAAACTATGTCGATCGGTTCTAAGATTAGCTATTGCAATTCAGAACTCCAGAGAAGCTATATGTATGGCAATTAAAGGATCACAAGAAACCCACAATCATGTTAACTGAGTATGCATAAATGATAGTCGTCTCATGTCAAAGGTTCACAAAAATGCCCAAATGGGGAATGAAAGCGCTTGAAAACAAAGCATACATCAAAATTCAAATCAAACTAACTTCTCAGTATGCCTAGCATATAATCTGATTTGACCAAAAAAAAAAGGATAGCATATAATCTGATTTCCATCATTGGGACAGAGTACACACACAAATCAATGGGTTTCAATCAAAAGTCAATCCACCAAAATCTCAAGTCAACGGGCTTCATTTGTCATCAAATTGAAAAAACCCAATCACCAATCATCCATTCATTGAAAATGCTCAAAATTTCAAGCCCTCAGCAATCGCTCAAACAGAGAACTAGAAAAATAAGAAAAGTAAGTAAACGAAGAACAACCCAAATTTTAAAAAAAGATTAAGAACAACCTGAGCAATGGATTTGACGAAGCGGTGATTGAGAATAGGGGCCGGATTGGAAATTGAAACGAAGCCACTGGGGAAGCACAAGGCGAAGACACAGCCGAGAAGGACTCCGATTGCTATGGCAACGCCGACCCTCGATTTGCAGAAAGACTGCGCTTTCTCTCGGCGACCCACCATGCCTTTTTCCTTCTCAGCAATGCTTGAGTCTTCAGAGAGAGAGAGAGAGAGAGAGAGAGAGAGAAGCAGAGAGGAAGCTGGTACTTGTCATCTTCAGACAATGGTTGACTAGAGCAATGAAGAAGGCATATGGGTTTTAAAATATTAATTAATTTTGGTTTATTATTCTAAGGCTTTTTATCACAAATGGTCCTTGACGTTTACGAAATTATCACGAATGGTCCTTGAGGTTTTTTTGTAACACTAATAGTCCTTAACGTTTGGACTTTTTATCACAAATGGGCCTTGCCGTCAAAAATTCTGTTATGTGTATGATGTGGAAGATAAGTGGAGCCCACATGTACAATCACATCGTGACATGTGGATTAAATAAATAAATAAATATTTTTTTATTATGAAAATCCATTAAAAAAACCATTTAGAGAGTAGAGAGAGAGAGAGAGAGAGAGAGGCTAAATGGTTTTTTAATGGATTTTCATAAAAAAAAAATTATTTATTTATTTATTTAATCCACATGTCACGATGTGATTGTACATGTGGGCTCCACTTATCTTCCACATCATACACTTAACAGAATTTTTGACAGCAAGGACCATTTGTGATAAAAAGTTCAAACGTTAAGGACTATTAGTGTCACAAAAAAACCTCAAGGACCATTCGTGATAATTTCATAAACTTCAAGGACCATTTGTGATAAAAAGCCTTATTCTAATTTATCCTGATTATGGTTAAATTTCAAGGGGCGGGTAAATGCAACAGTCTCCTTGAATTTACATTTTCATTTAGAAAATAATAATAATAATAATTGCATGAAATTTAAATTTATTTATTTATTTTCTAATAAAATAGACTATTGTTACTAAAATAAATTATCATTAGCATAACAAAATGCTCATTAGTTTTTTTATAAAAAAAACTTAGCAGCACTTGTAGTCATCGAACAATTTGATTCCTTTTACAAATTTATAAATAAATCCAATCCTAGACATGTATTTATAAAAAAACCCAAACACTATTTAAACATAGAAACACACCCAAAATCAACAATTGTATATTTTTTGGGTGTGTTTATAAATGGGTTTTGAGTGTGTGTAATGATGAATTTTGAGTGTGTTTATAAAGTATTTTGGATGTTGGGTTTTTTTATAATTTCAGCCCCCATTTTGGGTGTTTTAGTGAAACAAACTTCCTTTAATCCGATGGTTCAAATTTTGACATTCAATATTTTTTTTATGTCATCCTCAAACTCTGTTGGTCATTGTTGGTCAATGGTTTTCCCATACACAAACCTTTGTGAAATCAAATTGGACGTTAAACGAGGTGAAGAGTAAAATTCATGTCAAGAATAATAGTCAAAGATCACTTCTTGAATGAGGACTTGGGTTCCACAAGCAACTAGAAACATACAATATTTGTGTATTATGTACAAGATCTATTGAGACCCAAAAAGAAAAAAGTTTCAACACTTTAACTACCAGATCTATGAAACATGTATTTCTGGTCACGGAAACTGGTGATGCTCTACTCATCTTTTTCTGATTCAGAGTCCTGAGTTTGTTTCGCAGGGTCTTCAATCGCCGGACTTGCTTGCCTTTGCCCGTGGGGCACAACACCCTTAACTACCCCACTTGCTGATTCAAGAGAAAAGGGAAGAAAACAAAAATATAAGTAGGCAATCTTATCAAATAATTTGTGAAATTTTCTTGTTAACAATACCACATGTATCATACTAGATATATAACACTAACATACGTAAATAGTCCAAATCGTTTCCATCCATACCTGCTGCCAAAACCTTCATGAAAAGCACCCTCGCAAACTGTAAATCTCCTTGGTGTGAACTGATGAATTTACTCTGCAAGTTCAGAATCTATTAGCCCTCAAGAATGTGCAACCATAAACAAGCCTCAGCAGCACTCAGAAGTGGACAAGAAAAGTCAATGTAAACATGAGGTCTCAATGAGTGGCATGATGATGCAGAATACCATTCGACAATAAATTTTACCATATCTACAATAATTTCAGCAAATAGCAAGGCTGGTTAAACAAACACTTACATCATAAGAATATCAAAGAAGTAATTACCATTTGACCATATATAAAATCCACAGCTTGATCAAGTCGGGCTTGATGCCTCAGAAAGAATGGACGCAGAAGGCTTGTATACAGATGCTTTGCCCCCTGTTAAACAGCAAGCAGTTAGTCAAGCTCTTTAAGAGCTCACTTCAGTGTACTTTTTGGAGTATTTTCTAAACCTTCATAGTATCAGAAAAACTGAACATACACGACGCATTTAGTTTTTGGAGTGAAACAGAAAAAAAAAAAAAAAAAAAAGAAGAAAAAGAAGCACTGGTAAAGAATGGAAGTTCTCTCAAACTAAAATCAATACCACTAACAAAGAAATCAATTGCAAGCAGGAATTAAAAAGAAGCACTACATAGTAAAAGCAATTTAGCCGTGCTTACATTTGAGGATGGAAGTTGTAACCAAACAAGAAATGCAAACTTCACATGGTAGTACAGCGGAAACCTGATGAAATAACACAAAGAGCCTTCATCAGATTACAATTACTCATTCAGGGAAGCAGTAAAACAAAATTTAAAACTTGAAACTACCGCTTACTAAATTAGCAACAATTGTGATATTGTTAAACACAACCATAAATCCAGAAATATGAAGACAATTGCAACAAAAACTATGCTTATTTAGGATTGTAAATGAGAATGCAACAGTCTAATCTATTCAAACAAATCATACGTAATGTTTCCATAGATGTCATTATTCAAACCAACCTTCCATCAAGAGTTGGACCAACTCCTTCAAAGTCATCTAGCAAGAAGAAGAATATTGACAAACACTAATGCACTCAGAGAGGAAATAGAATAGGGGAGAAAGAAAAGAGAGGGAGAAGAGGAGGAAGCAGAGAAGAGAAGAAGGAAAAACAAAGCGGGCGGTAATCCGATTTAAATTTCAAATTAAGGTCTGTCAATAGAGTTATGCCATAGTCTAATTTATTGAGGTCAACGGAAATCAACTCAAATCACATTCCCTAATCACATCAATTCCCATTGAATACCTCCATATCTCCATCAAATACTTAGAACAAGGGAAATATCTAACCTCTAAAGAGAGATCACAACTTTCCATTAAATGAAAGACCTTAAGGTTAGGCTTCAAACTCTATTTTCTCAAAGGCTATGGTTCCCATGGTCTGTTTTGTATAAGAGTACTTTTATATTCATATAGGAAAATTGAAGAAGAATCATGTTATATAGAAAACTTTACCAGGACAGAATCTTGTCTGAAAATACTTCTGCAATACTGAAAGATCCATAAGCTGCAAGTAGCAAAAAAAAAAGTCAACATTAAAAAAGAACAAGAAAACCCTGGGCAATGCAATTATAATGTGGACTTCTACAATGGGTTGCCGCCAGCAACTACAACTGGGGAAAGACCCAAATACCAAAACAAGGAACTCACTGATCTGCACCAGTTTAACACATACATGCGTTAATAAAATCCTCTCTAGTAGTCCAGCATTTTTCTGCCAATCTTGTACCTTAAGCGTCCCAAAGTTAGGTATCTAATGGAATGTGGTGTTCTTCGCCACAACATTTCTTGCTTTGTACTTTTTCTCCTAAAATATTGTCTAATAAGAAGATGATCCCTATGGAGGTTTTCCCTAAAATTTCTTTCTACAGGCTATCTTAGGAGGGTAGAAAAAGAATTCAATTTAAGGGAATAAACCACCTACCCAGAAATTCTTTGTGTATGCGATATTAATCTCATAAAGGGACAATTAAAAACATGCCTCCAGTCAATTCATTGAAAACACATTAACAATCCATTAGAGAGTATCTAAATTTCTCAAGAATATCCCAATATTGATCTCATAGTAGTCTTACAAAGGAAGTAACAATAGTGGTAAGGATCACAGATAGTGTATTTGGAAGAACACAAAATTAGAAATGGGATTTCTGACCTGCCCAATAAAGGAGCCACCTTTGTTGCTCTGCTTGATTCTTATTCTCAATAGCTTTAAACGTTGAGTAAACGGGTAAAGCAATCCCCACAGAGCAGCTGCACAAACCATTATTCAACATTTGCTTATCTCAACAAAACCCACTACTTAATTTGCTAACCAAGTATAGAAACAGTGAAAGAACTATAAACTCTGAAACCTAAAAAGGAATTAAGAAAGCAATAAAAACCCAAAAAAAAAAGAAAAAAAGAAAAAAGTTTACCAGGCAGTCCGGACAAGGACGTTGGAACCAAGAGGGCAAAGCAGTACGCGCAACCCGACCTGCACGAAGCAACGACGCTTTACAATTTAACAAATAAAACATTTTATGGCGGAAAAATATGGTTCGTTGTTGAAAGGAACAAGATCAAATACACTAGAGAGAGAGAGATCGCTGACCTCGCTTGGGAGAGCCATGAAACAGAATGAGATACAGGAAAAAAAAAAAAAACCAATACTATTTGTAATAGGGTTCCTTGAATATTATTAATAACAAGAGAATTTGTTCGTTAGCCTTCTTTTTCAGTTTTTCATGATTATTATTATTTTATTTTTACGTTGGAGCGGATATTTTTTTGTTTCTTTTTCTTATTAGAGCAAGTCCACCCATGAAGACTATTAGAGCAAGTCCACCCATGAAGACTAGGGTAAGGGCAAGGTAAGGCAAGAGCTGCCACTATTCACGTGAATAGTGGCAGCTTTGCCTTGGTTGGTTCCACCCATGAAGGCTAGGGCAAGGGCAAGAAAAAACAAAAGATTATGCAACAAAATATAAACAATTTAGAAAGTGAATAAAATTGTTATGTATTTATAGGGAAAACATCCATAATTTGTTGGTATTTTTTTGAATTTTTTTGCTCACTAACGTCAGCGTGACATCAGCGCCTTCGGGCTGCAACCCAGGCAAGATCTGCCCGTGGGCTTGCCCAGGTTGGTGGGACCCACCACTTGCCCGGGCTTGAGGCTGCGCGCTGGAGGCCTGTTTGGCTTGACTGGGCTGCCTTTTGCCCGGTTTTGTGCTCCCACTGGACTTAGCCTTAGAGCACCTCCATCCTAAAAGGCAAGGGCAAGGCAAGGTTTGACACTATTCACATGAATAGTGGCAGCCTTGTCTTTTTTGGTTCAACTCCAAAGGGCAAGGGCAATGGCAAACACTATTTACTTTACTTTATTTTATATTTTTTTAATACTTAAACTATTAATTTTGATAAGCTTTTCAGATAATATTTTCGGTTGCCACATGTCACTATTTATTATAAAGTTACATTAAATTGGAAATGCAAGAAAAAAAAAAGGTTACATTAAATTGAATAGGCCATTTGTTTTTTGATACAAATGAAAAGTAGGAGAAAAATGAGAGTCAAAAGTAAAAAATTTTGGAAGAAGAAGAGTTTGTATGAAGATTCAGTGTGGAAAGTGAATAAAATTGTTAGGTATTTATAAGGAAAAAATCCAGAATTTTTTGGTATTTTTTAAAAAAAATTTCAAATTTTTTTAAAGGGCATCGGATTTCAGCAAAAAATTCGATTGGAGCATCCGGAAAGTGCCATGTGGCGTCTTCTTGTTTTGGGGGGGGGGGGGGGGGGGG
>NW_018922542.1:14592-29748 GCF_002207925.1 Prunus avium
AGCTTATCTCCTCCTCCTCCTCCGCTCTGATCTCCGGCATGTTCGGCTTAAGCAATCAGGAAGCCGAGGGAAGTCTTGCAGCAGACGATGATCCACAGACACAGAAAAGTGCATGGAAGAAGACGCTTATTAGTAAGCTGGGGAATGTACATCAGAGAGAATACTTGAGCATCTACGGCCGCGGAAGAAAGAAAAAAATAAGAGGGGATTATTGCATCTACAGAGTTCCAGATAAACTTCGAAAAGTCAAGGAGGATGCCTACCTCCCTGGCGTTGTTTCAATCGGACCATTACATCAAGACAAGCAGAACCTGGCACCCATGGTCCAATACAAATGGTCTTACTTGGTATCCTTTCTTGATCAGCAACCAAAAGATGCTGAACCAAAACACTCTAGAAAATGCGCTACAAAATGCTTGGAAGAGTGCATCAATGCTATTCATGGTTTAGATGAAGTAATTCGCCAGTGCTACACTGAAAAGAACAACTACACAGAGTATGAGCTTGCAGAAATAATGTTACTTGATGGTTGCTTCATATTGGAACTTTTCCTTAGGTTCGACCGCAACTTAAATTATATGAAGCAAGAAGATCTCAATTCTGATCCAGTATTGAGAAGTGCTTGGATGACTGCAGCTCTTCAGCATGATCTGGCATTACTGGAAAACCAGATCCCGTTTTTCATTCTGGAACTTTTGTATGATACAATCAAGCCTCATATCACCAAGTGCAAACCACCAGACTTGGTGGCTAGCCTTGCTCTGAACTTCTTCCACCCTTTGAGCCAAAAGAAGTTCATCAACGAAGAGCCCGAGGGCACAGGGTTTAAGCATTTGCTAGATCTCTTGCACAAATTCTATTTCCACCCACCTGGTGGTCACTTGTCAATCCCGGTGGAATCCATTTCCGGGAATGAACATCGTGCGGGAGGCGCAGTGCAAAAAATAATTTCATGCCTTGTCAGGAAAATAGCAAGAGGAAAGCAGACTCCATGCCTTCCTCGTCATCATCCACGCGATCTACAAGGTGATGAAAAGTGGGGATTCAAGTATTGCGCTTCAGATCTTTTGGAGTCTGGAATTGAGCTTCAAGTTGGGTTAAGTATGCAGGACACTTTGTTGGAAATAACTTTCAGGCGTGGTGTAATTATAATTCCCCAAGTGCGGAGTCACGAGACAACCAGCTCACTCTTGAGGAACCTGATTGCTTATGAGCAATGCAGTCTTAGCAGTACGCATAGCGTTACATCGTATGCCTTCCTCTTGAAGAGTCTCATCGGTTCCTCACGGGACATCAACCTGCTCCGGACAAGAAATATCATAGAGCAAAATATTCGGATGGGAGACAAAGAATATTTGGCTCAATTCGAAAGCATTCTAGATCAAGTTGCTATGAAGGACGACTTCTGCTTTGGTGCTTTGTTCGACAAAGTGAATAAATACCGTACGTCCTGGTATAGTTTGAGCAGACTTCGAGTATTTTTGTCGGTGCAATATCAAAGGCAAAAAAGAATCCTTTGCACCACATATTTCTCTACTACATGGAAAGTCATATCACTCATGGCTGGAATTTCCTTCTCCTCCTCACTTCCTTACAGACATACTACACAATTCACCCTCGCTGACACTTTTTAGTTAATTCTTGCCTTTTTTTTCTTTCTGCTTTTGTATTTCTTACTAAAAATTAGGGTTCTGTTGCGCAGTTGGACCATCTATATATGATTTTGATTAAGCTTTTGCTTGATCTAAGCTTGCTCTTATAAAATGAGTATGTTCAGCTTTAAGCTTTCAATATTTGTCCATGTGCTAATTGCAGGTATGAAATTGATCTTCTAAACAAAATTTAATTTTCATCATTTGCCTCGATTCAAAATCCGGCATGAATTATTAATTCAATTTTGGGGCTTTGGTTGAATTATAAATTGCAAGTTGGTCGACGAGAGAGAGGAGGTCGGTGGTGGTTTTGTGAGTGGTCTGCCAAGCCACTGACGACGGAGGGATGAGGTGAGCTTGTCGTGAGGTTGTGGGGTTGGCTAGGGGCGAGCTTGTCGGCTGTCCATCCACAACTGCCCACGGCATATACTGATGTGGAGGTTGGAGCCTTGATTTGTAGACCAGTTTAAATCCTCATGGCATCTTGGGAGTGCGTGTGAGAAAAGCCCCATTCGCCCTTCCTAACTTTTCCAAGAACGCATTTCAAATTGTCAATTTGAAAATAAAACGAATGAGTAAATTTGTTTCTAATTGGAACCCCATCCTCTGGCCCTCATGAGGTTTGGCCTTCACCACCATTCAAAAGCATGTAATCTCCATGCATAAAATTCATGCAAGTATAACTTTAAACATACTACGCCATTCACCCGGCTCATTAGCTAATATTGCTTGTTTCATATGCTCTGTATTTTTGTTATAAAATCAATGAGGTTGGGGCTGGAGGATTTCTCCTGCTCCTTTGAGTTTCATTAGTCATTTATGTTATGTATTTTAAAGATTCTCCGTGTATAATGAGTTTTTATCATCTTAGTTTATTATGTTTTCCCAATTTACATATACACGATTGTATTGAGTCACAAATGGGAGAGAATTAGCCCTATCATTATTGGTTACATCCATGTGTGAGTCTATCTCTTTAATCACATGACTTAGTAAAAGATCTATCCTAAAGTGAATCTTCTTTTAATAAGGCCTCTCTCTTCCGGGAAGGAACTTGGTCAAGTCAAATCAAGTGAGGGATAATGTCCAAAGATACAAACAAATGCGTGGTTGGTCCAAATAAATTAATATATATGCTTCTTGTCTTTTCTTCTACGATAGATTAGAGTTAATTAATAGGGTATGCTAGTGATTTGCCCCATGAACTTGTACCTAACTTTCAATTGACACCATATCCTTTTTTTTTTGTTGGGAAAATTAAGGATAGGAGGTCAATTGATAGTTACACCTGAATTTTCGAAAATTACACTAACATAATTGAGGGGAGCATCGTTTAAATCTTGTGTATAAGAGAAAGAGACCACATATATATTATATACCCATCTGCTGGTACCATACCAGATCTTGTCAGAGCAGATAATCTTGGAGAGTTCAAAATTGGAATTGAGCCGTTGTACTAACTTGTCCTTGGAGCATTTAGCAGTGAGTTTCGGGAATCAGATTCTACCATGATCTTTTCATACCTCAATTATTGAGATTTCAAATTTTTTTTTCACAACACTCATTCAATTAATTTTCTTCAAACTACCCTCTTGGCCTTTTTTTTCTTGTCTTTTGTATTTACATATTATTTAAAGATGAAACTAAATTTAAAAAAATTAAAAACAAAACAAAAAAGAGAGGAATACAGGGGCGCAGTGGAAGAGATGACTGTGGGTGGAGTGGGGAGTAACTTAAAGATTAGACCTCTTTTTGATTTTGAATCTGCTCACCATTCTATGTCTTTTGTTTTACATATAGATAGATCGATAATGAATTTAATCTAAAAATTAGACCTCAAGGGAGTGCAGTGCAATCTAATCTTTAAGGTTAATTTTATGTATAAAGAACTGCACAGTGTGTGTGGGCACGTGCTAAGACAGTATGCAAAAACAACTTGAAAAAAAAGAAACAAAAAGTTTTTAAAGTTAGTCTTTGTTAATACCCCTTCGTTGACGTTGGGAATACAAACTATGTTGACTACATGCATGTTCCTCTCCCTCTCCCTCTCCCTTGTGCCTGTGCTCATCCCCATGAGAGGGCACACTTAATTTTGTCTTTGATGTTTATATATGTACACGAAAAACTTCTTTGGACAAATCACCGACTGCTTTCGGCAGAGAGCATGCGCATGTGAGGTGTTTACTTAGGACTGCAAGTCAATGCTGGGTGCGGCCAATATATGTACAAGATATATATATATATATATTTTCAAGTGGAAGTGGGCATTTCATCCAAAATATTTGCGTGCCTAACTAAATCGATGGTTTGGTCAAATTAAAATTTTTAATTCAAAGTTTCTACCGATCCGATCTTAATAGAAAGTCACGGGTTACAGTCTCTTTAAGTTTTAGGGCGACTAAGTCCTTATTTAAATGTATATTTTTTCTCTGAGAGTCTAACCTAATAGAAAAAAAAAATTAATTTATAAATTAATGATCTCATATTTGAACTCTCATAATCTCATAAAAACATAATAACGTAAGTCGATGAGAAGTTGACTGTCAAGGGCACTAGCGCATAACATGGAGTGATCATCGCTACCTGCACCTCGCATCTCGGCGCAGTATAGAAAACCAAAATGTTAAACGAATAGAATGTCAAAATCCAGCTTCGCTTCAAAATAAGTGGGGCCAGAGTTGGAAGTAGCACGGGATTGGAATCTGTCTTATGGGCCCAAATTATGGCCATGAGGATGTTATAGTAAAAAAAACATTGCTCTAAATCTTGCTAACCGTAGTAACCAAGTAAACTGATCAACTTTTGTTTCTCATTTTTGGTCATGCAAAATAATAAAAACTAGGGTTTGAAAGTTTATTATACAGTCGATTGATTTGAGCACGAGTTGCATGCCAATTACATTTTATTTACAACGTGGATGAAATAAAAACCTCAAGCTTAGAGAAAAAAAAATATATATTTATCTTCAAACTTAGCAGATTCAGTTCCCATCCCCCACGTCACAATAATTGGAAATAAATTGGGAAAGCAGAAAAATGATAGGTAAAATTCATCATAGAGGAAGAACATTTAATTAATCACATAAAAGACTAGTAAAATTCATAGGATGAAAAGAAACATAAAACAGAGAGAAAACATAAAACAGAGAGAAAACAGAGCATATGAAACATGCAGTAGCTAGTGAGCTGGGTAATGGCGTAGTATGTTTGTGTGATAATAAAAACAAAAAGGCAAAACGCAGCAATGAAAGATATCATACTCCAAGCAGTAGAGAAATAAGTGTGATAGAGGCACTTCAACCGTCTCCGAAACCTGTACTTGCAAGCGTACGCAGTCGCTTGCACAGCAACTTTATCCAGAACAACATTAAAGTAGAGTAGGTCAAATACTCTTCGTCCTTGATTTAATTCTGGTTCGTGATGCCTTGTTCCCTAAGTAACTTGATATCGCGCGGGGAACAGATGAGGCTCTTCATGAGGATGGCGTACAAAAGATCACCAGCGCAGAAATCAAATCCCCATTTTTCGATATTGCTTTCAGGGTCAGGTTTAAGAAGGCTCTTCAGGAAGCCCGAGAAGGAATCGGAGTCAAGAGCGATGGAAATCACGCTAAATGCAGGGGACACTTGTGTTGTGCACAGTGCACCTATGGAACAAGCGAAGTAGAGGGTTGGCCATTGAAGAGGGAAGTGTCATGGCTAGACTGATCTCAGAGCACTATGTTATTTGCCAGTACATGTACACTTCTTTAAGAAACAAATCAACCAATTAATCCTATTGCTTTAATCATTAATATTTTCTCCATAGGCTCTCAATTGATTAATTATTATTATTATTTTAGCATAATAGTCATGTGTGTTCTTAGAATCCTTCATTTTATTGTTTTCAAAATCTCTTCTCAAAATTTGTAGTTTAACCGCACGTATCTTGGGCATTGCCTTGAAATTCCTCTTTTAAGGTATTCCAAGCTTCCTTTACAGTTGTGGCTCCCATGATCCTTGAAAAAATTCTATCATGCAAGGCTTGTTGTAGGGCATATAATGCCTTTGCATCTTTTTGTTGATCCTTCTTTAGTTGCCTCAACTATTCCACGGTTGGATTTTCTAGATTATTGAAGCTACTATCAACTATGTCCCACAAATCTTGAGACACAAAATAGGTCTTCATTTTAATACTCCAGAAGTCATAGTTTTCTCCGGTGAAAATAGGAAGAGGGTCAGAGTTCTGGCTAGTGGTAGACATGATGGAGGACTAGAGTGAACCAACGCCCAAGGTTGATCGAAACAAGCTCTGATACCACTGTTAGTTTATGGGAGAAGAGGTTTAGGAAATGGTTGGTTTAGTGTTTAGGACAATAGCTTGAATATGAATAAAAACTTTTGAAAGAGTAACAAAGTAATTTTATTTGGATTTTTTGTAACTCTTTCTCTCTCTTCTTGAGAGTCTCTCTCTCCTAGTGAGAGTTCCCATACCCCTGGTGGTATCTCACTTCCTCATACCTGTTCCCATCTCAGGTCTTATCCTTTGTTCTCAATCCTTGTTACCAGCTTAGATTTTATCCCAATTCTCCTGTCTTCTACCTTCTTCTCTTTTCCCCTGTTTCTCTTGATCGTTTCCTTTGCTCTCTCAAAAACTCCAAACTTCAGTTTTTTCTCTTAACCCACATTTTCTATCCTCTGTTTTTCCATTACACCTTTCCCATATTCCACAATTCTCAGTTTTTATCCATGCCTTATATCTTCTTCAAAATCTGCCAATTTCTGCGTTTTGTTTAAATCTCATCTTACTCTATTGGGGTTCTTTATTTGTACCAGCTTTGGGAGGATGGAGGTTGGTTTGACTACCCCTGACCAACTTGCGGTTCAAATAGGGACATCACTAGGTTTACAGGAACTCAAAGCTGGAGTTACCCTGTTTGGTTCTTTGATTGCTGATAAACCTCCAAATATTGGGGCTGTAAAAAGGATGCTTAGGAATGCGTGGGCTGCCTTTGGAAATGTCCAAATCGTGGATGTCAAAGATTTACTTTTTTCTATAAAAGTAGATAATGAAGTTGCTGCAAAAAAAATTATAGACGGAGGTCCATGGACGATTATGGGGTTTGTGTTCTGTGTTCAGTATTGGCCACTAAATCTTGCTCTGGAAGAACTGAACCCCAGTCTGATCTCATACTGGGTTCAAGCCCATGGGGTTCCAAGGGGACAAATGAATGGGGAAACGGCGGGTCAGATTGGAGCACAATTTGAGAGGCTAATTGGGTTTGAAGACCCAGACCAACCTGGGGGAATGAGAGGGTATCTTCGTTCAAGAGTGGAACTGAATGCCTCGAATCCATTACCCTTGGGTATTTGGCTCCTACGCCCTGATCAAACTGAGTCTTGGGTGGAATTTCTCTATGAAAGATTGGCTAATTTCTGTTTCCAGTGTGGTCGCCTTGGTCATGGACTTGATCATTGCAAATTTGACTGCGTTCCTGATGAGGATGATGGGAAGCGCCAATATGGATCCTGGATGCAAGCCAAGATATCTCGTGACCTGGGTGTTTCTCCTCCTATCAAGTTACCAGTAGAGACACGGCGTCGAGCGGTGGCTACTAGGAGGACAGTCGGTGATCCTATAGCGAGTGGTGTTCACGTTCCCACTGAGCGTGTGAACCGATGTGAACAGGGCGTGCCTCGCATGGCTAATCCAGCTATTATTCCTGCTATCCAGCCATCTGTTGTCGGAAGAGAGAACAGTGCTTGTACATTGTCTATTGTGCCTAATAAACAGGGCGTGCCTCATATTGCTATTCCACCATCGGTTGTCGGAAAGGACACAATGCTTGTACATTGTCTATTGCGCCTAATAAACAGGGCGTGCCTCGTATTGCTATTCCACCATCGGTTGTCGGAAGAGGAAACAGTGCTAGTACATTGTCTTTGGTGCCTAATGGTGAGGGCCCAGTAGCTAGAATTGGTTCCAATATGGGTGCTTCTGGCAGCAGACCTATCTTTTTAGCTGATGCAAGTGTTAGACAATGGATTAATCAGGAATTGTTTATTTCTGTGACCAATAATTGTGCTTTTGTTGGACCTAAATGTTGGAACTTACCCTTGGGCTCAATGGCTGGTATCAAAGCCCACACTCTTGGCAATTCAGAGGCTTGTAAGAGTGGACCTGGCTATTTTATTAATACTCCTAAAATCCAGACAGCCCCCGTGTCTGGAGAAATCCAACCTTCTGAACCTCCTCCTATTCATCATACACATGCAGTTTCTAAACCTATCTCCCCTGAGTCCCCTCATCCCATATTTCCATCTAAAAGACCTCTTACTATGTGTTCCTCTCCTGAGGAATCTATCCGGAAAAAACCAAAAATTGCAACTCAGCCGTTCCACTTAGCTGTGTCTACCAGAGGTCCCAATATTTCACCAAAAATTAGCAGGGGCAGGCGTGGTAGGAGCAGATGTGTTAGAAACAGATTTCTTCAATCTATGGACCTCTGTGATGACTTTTTCAGTGAGGTAAGGGTTCCTTCAGCTGATCGTGATGAGTTATATTTGGATAAATTTGGTGTTGAGATATTTCCTTCTTTGGAGAGTGGTAGCCTCTCAGGCGGTGGCGGCTGGCCTTCAACAGCCACAACATCGCCATGAGTTATGTGGTTTGGAATTGTCAAGGGTTAGGCTCCTCCTTGACAATTCGGCCACTAAAGGAGTTAATTAGGAGGCGTCGTCCTTCTATTGCTTTTCTGTTGGTTTTGTCAAGGGTGAAGCTGCATTTGATGTGTGGGTGTATGTTTTGTGTCACTATGGATGCGGGAGGTCTTACTGGGGGCTTGGGTCCTCAGAGTTTTATGGACTCCATTTCCTTGTTGGATCTTGGTTATTTTGGGCAGCGGTTTACTTGGCAAAATCTTCTTTTTGGTTATGTCGGCAGCTTTGTTTTTGTGTGTTTGTCTTTGTTTCCTATTATGCTTGTTCTCCTCCGATTCCTTGCGGTTTTGTCTCGTTGTTGGATCTTCTCCACCGTGTTACGTTCTGGAGCATCTCTCCTCAGTAATACTATTGCTGTTGAGGATGCTTTTAAAGTGCTTTTGGCACTTACCTCTCGGATTATGGTAGCGCTCTCTGTAGCTGTGATGGCGTATCCATCACCATCTTCCTCTCGGTTCTTTGGCTCTTGTGACTTCTCTGGTGGTTTTGGTCTTGCATTGGGTGCCTTGCCAATTGGTTATTGGTGGTGCAGCATGTCTCAGTTTCTTGTATTACGGACTTTCTTTCTGTTTCTTAGTTGTTGTTGTTTCCTTTTCTTTTTTTCTTTTTTTTCTTTTTTTTTTTTTTTAATTTGATTGGGTAAGAAGCTTGGTTCTAGCCTTGAACTGAGGTCTAGCTGCTTTTACCTGGTTCGTGTATTTCTGGCTCTATTTGCAATCTATCCCGTTTTGGTTTCTTTGAAACCAAACATTGACCAAAAAAAAAAAAAAAAAGTAATTTTATTTGAATGGAGGAGAAAAGGTACAAAGCTTGGATATAGGACTTAGTGGAATATAGGACAACTGCTAGTTTTTTTTAGCTTTTAGCTTGATTACTTTGAGTAGGTTGTAGGCTTATTTATAGAGATCCTAGCTGAGTATCTAAGTTGGCTTTTTGCTTAGTTAAGTCGGTTTGTACAATAACCGACTTTATCTAAGCCATTTCCAGCCACATATTGTAGCTTCAACTAGAACTTTCTACTAGCTTCAATTAAGTTAGTGACTAGTTTAGGGAATACATCCACCGACTTTGCATTCTAAATTATTCTAGAAAATTCTGCTAGCTTGTAAAAATCTCCACCAAATGTGCATTAATGTTTAACAATCTCATCTAGAGATGAGGAGTAAATACTTTAAGCCTAACCCGTTTCAAGGAAACTCTTCCTATTTTGCAACTGCAACCCAGAATCCGGACAATTCCTCAGCATCTCGACCTCATCCACAAATGACGAGTATGTACACTCAGCCTGACGTGTTTAGAGAAAACTCTTCCTTCCCCCCTGCAACCCAGGACAATTCCTCAAGATTTGTTCAGAAGGCTAGGACAATTCCTCAAGATTTGTTCAGAAGGCTTGGAGGGGTTTTCGGAGTTTTTTCTGATGTTTTGGTTGTCTCAAAAAAGGTGTAATGTTCAGGTGTACAAGGTGGGCATGGTCATTCTTGATGATCCCATTGTTCGCTCGCTCTATTTCCCTCCTAATGTGGCTAGCTACTTCTTTAAGGCCTAAAGTGCCTTCTTTCATTAATATTCCTCATAATAATTGGGATCAACCCTCTGATTTGCAGTAGTTTCTTTCTCACTTAAAGAAGTAGCTAGCCACATCATGAGGGAAATAGAGCAAGGGAACAATAGGATCATCAACAACGACCATGTTACCCACCTTGCACACCTAAACCTTTCACCTATTTTGAGCCAGCCAAAGTACATCAGAAAAAAAGAGCCTGAAGACCACTCCAAACGCTCTGAAGAAAGCTTGAGGAATTGTCTTGGATTGCAAAGGAGGAAGAGTTTCCTTTAAACACATTATGTTGAGTGTAACTACTTGTCATCTTTGGACAAAATGCTGAGGAATTGCTGGGATTCTTGGTTGCCCAAGCAAGAGCCAAAAATAATGTCTATAATGGCAAGTCTAGACATATAAGGCGAAGACACAATATGATTAGATAGTTGCTCTCAAATGGAGTAATATCCATTACTTATGTAAAGTCAAAGGAAAATATAGCATATATGCTTTGACAAAAGGCCTACCAAGAGAGCAAACACTATATGCATCGAGGGGAATGGGTCTAAAGCCAATTCAATGAATCAAACGGGCAGAAACCTAACCTAGTTGATTGGAGATCCCATGGTCTAGGTTCAATAGGCAAATTAGTTGGGGATGATTCAAAGTGTTGAACACACAAAATGCCCATTTCTATGATAAGTGTGTGTTGTCTGTTGATGATTGAGGGTATGCTTATGAATTTAATGACATTAATATCTTGTTATCAAGAGGAATATGGCATACTATTCTTAATTAATGTCACCTATATAGGAGTAAATGTGGGGTCGCATTTTTTAGAGTTGATATGGCTAAAACTCTCTAAAGCTCCTTGGAAAACCGGGATTTGTTCAGGACCAAAATGAACACAAACTTATCAATATTGACATGTGTCAGATTTGATTTGTGTGAGATATATTGTCTCAGTTTACTAATAGTGGTGAACAGTTCAAGTTCATTATATCCACTGCGTCACCCAGTATACCGGATATGTCTCACTGCTGTAATTTCATGTGCATTTCCTACTAAAAGGTATACCTCAGTTCATTACTTCTCCAGCTACTACAAAATTGTTTGTATTCCAATGGCAATGAAGGGGTGATTAACAAAGACTAAACTGAAAATAGGTAAGGCGACCTATGTCTTTCATATCAAATACCTCTCCCAAAGAATCAATAATAGATTGTACCACTTGTGTATCTAATCCAGTGATAATTATAGGACAAACTACAGTAAACACCCCAACCTACAGGGTTATTTACGAGTTCATACCCGATTTTGGGGACATTTATCAGTACATACTCAACATTTCGGAAACCCTACAATTTGCCCCCTCCGTTAGCCAAACTGTTAGTGAGTCTGTTAAATACTGACGTGTCAAAAATGGGACCCCCTTTTTTGATGACGTGGACTTCCACGTGGACCAAAAATTAATAAAAACTTATTGTATTGTTTAAATTATTTATTATTGTTAAATTAATTCAAAATTTAAAAAAAATATTAAAAAACTGGCAAAAATCAAAAGAAAAAAATTTCTCTTGGTCTCTTTCTCCCTCATCCCCTTCTACTTCTAGAGAGTACTCCTCTTTCCTCCACTGCCCCTGTAATTGTTGTTGTATAACCTTATATCCGTCTTAAACGACGACGCACCACTGTTTGTCGGCGACGATGACACCGCTGCCACTTCCTCCACTCTGTTCACGTTTTCTGATGAGCCCCCTCATCCTCCTCCTACTATCCCAACCTAATTATTTCCCAGAAAAATAATTAAAATTTGTCATAAATTATATTAACTAAAATTGTAAAAAAAGAAAGAAAAAAACATACACATACACACAAGATCATATTGGTAAAGGTGGGATTGTATTGGAGTCTCTCACCGTTTTGATGTGAAGGAATGGGCCAAGGGAAGCCATGGTTGCTACTTCTAGGGGCTACAGGAGTGTGGGGGAGAAGATCAAGTTGGATTGGTACATCTGATTTGAAACCACAAGCAGCACTAAACCTACTTCGATCTGGGAGGGGCAGAGGCGGAAGCAAGAGGGCCGATTGATTTTGTGCAAGGTTGTGGTGAGGTTGGAAAGAGAGAGAGAGAGAGAGAGATTTTTTAAAATAATTTAAAAATAATTTTGGGTATGGTTTTTGGGTATTCATGGTGAAGGGAGGGAGGAGGAGGTGGCGGACATGGGTCTGCAAATTTTCCCCTCCAATTCGTCTTCATCATTTGAATTGGCACTGGATTCTTTTGGGCGGTGGCTAGCTTGGTGGGTTTTGGGAGGTGGCTTGGTGGTTCTTTGGGCGATGACGGGAGAGTGGTGGCTGAGAAGTGGGGTTGAGTCGGGAGGGAGAGAGGGTTGGCTGGGTTGGAGAAGAGAGATGAGATTTTTTATTTTTTCATTTTTTTCATTTTTTAATGATTTTTATATGATTTAAAAATTATTTTTAACATGTATACAATTTTTTATTAGTTTTTTTGTCCACGTGAAAGTCCACATCATCAAAAAATGGGTCCCATTTTTGATACGTCAACATTTAACTGAATCACTAACAGTTTGGCTAACGGAGGGAGCAAATTGTAAGGTTTCCGCGACGTTGAGTATGTATTGGTAAATGTCCCCAAAATCAAGTATGAACTCGTAAATGACCCTATAGATTGGGGGGTTTACTGTAGTTTGTCCATAATTATATCACCAACATACAATAATAAGTTAACCATAGAGGTAGAATTCTGTCTAACAAACAGACTAGAATCTGAGTGAGAAGATTGAAACCCCAATGAAGTAGATAACCTGTAAACTTGGCATTCCATGCACGCGGAGCCTGTTTTAAAACATATAGGGATTTCTGTAATTTGCACACATAATCGGGATATGTAGAATCAATAAAGCCTTGAGGTTGTCGCATATAAACCTCTTCTTGTAACTCCCCATGAAGGAAAGCATTTTTACATCCAATAGAACGTAAATCTCATTTTAAACATAGCAGCTAAACTGAGTACTAATCTAACTGTGGTGTGTCCCATTATAGGATTAAAGGTTTCATCATAATCCAAACCATGCTCTTGACTAAATCCTTGTGCTACCAGCCTAGCTTTGTATCTTGAAATTGTTCCATTTGAATTTTTATATATTTTATATATCCACCTACATCCTACAATATTCTTGTTATAATATCATGTTAACTATGGAGAGGATTTGATGAAGTGACGAAGAAAGAGAGAAAAGTAGAGCTCTATATATTCTCAGAAATTGTATTTTTACATAATGAATACTAGGAAGAGAGATTAGTCTCTTTTATATCTAGGCTAAACAATACACGTGAATACAGTCAATGAACACGTGAATATAGTCAACAGAGTCTAACAACTAAGCCACCTCAGCACTGACACGTGGGAATAGTAACATCAGCTAACAGTTCGTTATCCGAATTAATTTCAACCTTGAATGGCGACTGGCATGGCCATTAGGGTGGAAGTAGAATTTGTGCAAGAGATCTAGCAAATGCTTGGCACCGGCAGCAGCAGGCTCTTCTTTTATTGTACAAAAGTTCGAGAACAAAGAAGGGGATCTGGTATTCAAGTAATCGTCCAAGCACTTCTCAAGAACAAAATTGTACTGTATTAGAAGGTCAAGTCAACCTAGGTGAAATAAAAAGTACACTCATAAAAATACTCTATATGCTTGCTTGCACCGGTCTTCAGGGCACTCCCGCGTAGTAGTTTCTCGGCTTTGGAAACCGAGACAGATGACTTAAGCTGTGATTCTGAGCGAGGAGCCGGCAAGGAAGAAGATGGTCACATGCTCACAGCTGTAATTTCATTATACTATAACATCAACGAAGGGATGATTAACAAAGACTAAACTAAAAAACGTCAGAGGTTTTCTTCAACAAAAAAAAAGTCAGAGGTTCCTGATGACGGATTGTGAGTGACATAAGTCTGTGATGAGAAGCATCGTACCCTCTCCAAATAGGCAAAGTAAATTAATTAAGTGATCTCAACTTGCAATAATATATTCTACTTCCTTTCACAATGCGAGAGCCTCCAAATTATTCAGTATTTACGACGACTAGGTATTCATTCACTTAATTTATATTTTATTTGACCCATATCACGTTTCCCTAATTAACTAAAGGGGCATGCGATGTTGGGTGTGTTAAGTAATTGCAGGGGCTGGGGTGGGTTGTGGTTGGTCGGGGAAGATGGTGGCTGGGGTGTCAGCTTGGGTGTTGGATGGCGAGTTCGGCGGAGATTAAGTGGCCAGTGGGTTAGCCGACTGGAAATAGAGAGAGAGAAACAGCCTGAGTTTTAAAAAAAAAATTAAAAACCTTTTTGGTCATTGGGTTTTTCACGAAAATGAAAATTCAATTTGGTCACTGAGATATTTTTTAGCCAAATTAGTCACCGTGTTTCCGAAAGTTTACAATTTATAGACATTTCGTTAAAAACACAATGACTAATTTGGCTAAATTTTTTACTCAATGACCAAATTGAATTTCATGTAAAACCCAGTAACAAAAAATGTATTTAACCTTTAAAAAGACGTGTTATCTTGTTAGCAGGCCAGGTCATCTTCTAAAGAATAATTATTTCTCATAAATCATGAGCCAATTAATTTTCCTTTTTGTCCTTCATGTCATACACATGATCAAAATTGACTATAAAAAGCTAACAAAACAAACGGTTGAACCTTTATTTCTAACGAAAGTGAAGTTTAAGGACCACCGTTATTATTTTGAAAATTGAAAAACTAAAATACTAATCAGGCCAAAATTCATAGACTATTTGACCTATAAATCCTTTTATATTTTGACGACTCTAGTATAGAATTATTTATTTTATTTTTCATGCAAATTACCATAAAGGCTCATTACAACAATCATTAAAGGCACAAAGTTCAGAAGGGCAGGGCACCGGTCACAAGCACCATATAACTTTCAATACAAAAGGTAAACTTATATATGGTAATAGAAAATATGTACTTCTTAGAAAAGAGGCCTTTAATTTATAGTAAATTTAACTTAGACCCATAAAATTCATTTTAAATCACCTATAACCCTTTCCTTTAGTTTTCTATTTAAAATACCCAATTTTTTCAAATAATACCTGATGACTAGGATCCAACTAAGCAAGTTATCTAATACAACTTAAAATCTGATTTATTGTATTTTTTGGATTCCAAATCTACCCCTATTTATGACTTAATGTGTTATTGGGGGGGGGGGGGGGG
>NW_018922542.1:47918-80006 GCF_002207925.1 Prunus avium
TGTTTCCTGTCATGGAAACTTTTGCCACTAAATTTTCCATGGAGTTATGATCAAATATCTCCACCATGGAATTGCCAAAAACCATATAGTAACCATGCTCTACCATCTGACCTACACTTAGCAGATTTTCATCCAATCCTGGTACAAGCAAAACCTCTTTGATATATCTAGGCCCAGCTTTAGTGTCAATCACCAAAGCGCCTTTACCAGTTGCTTGCACCAAGTCTCTTGTGCCCATTTTCACTTTTGCAGTGACCTTAGTATCAATATTGACTAGGAGAGATGCATGTGAGGTCATGTGATTGCTACATGCACTGTCCACATACCACACACCATTATTCTTTACTACTACAGCAGCATGACAAGCATAGAACATGATACCTTCTTCCTCCTTGTGTGATGCATAGTTAGCAATTTGATCAGATTTTCCTCTGTATTCTTTTGCTATTTGACCAAACCTCTCACATTTGTAACATTTTGGTTTGTCTTTGAACCAACAAACACCATAGTGCAACTTGTCACAGGTTTTGCAGGGTACCTTTGCTCCTTCATTCTAATTTTCCTTCTTGGAATTATTGTCAAACTTTGAATCCCACTTCTTCCCTTTCTGAGATTTCCAATTCTTCTTAGACTTGGAACTACCTGCTTGCCCTGTGTTTGATTGGTCTCTAGAACTCACATTTAGGTTGGAAAATGCTTTTTCTGTCACTCTCTCATTATGCCTTAGCAATCATTGCTCTTGAGATTTTAGAGATCCTATAACCTCTTGAACCCCTATTGACTTTGTATCTTTTGTTTCTTCTATGACTTCAGCAATAGAGTCATATTCTCTAGACAAACTAATCAAGAGCTTCTGAACTATTCTTTGCTCAGTTAGTACTTCACCATATGCCTTCATTTGATTTACTAGCTCAAGCAGTTTAGTGACATACCCAGATAACGGTTCATCATCATGCACTCGAGTGTATTCAAATTCTCTTCTAAGAGCTTGAAGTTTCACAGATCTCACGTTCTTATCTCCTCTAAACTCTTGCTGCAGGATTTCCCATGCTTCCTTGGCTGACTCCTTCAATGCGATTCTGGGAAAAATATCGTCAGAAACAGCACCTTGGATTAGTCCCAAAGCCTTAGCATCCTTTGCAACATTCTCTTCCAAAGCCAGCTTTTGAGCTGCAGTCAGAGCTTCTCCTTCTTCCTTCTTCACAGGTTGCTCATGCCCATTTGCAACCATATCCCACAGCTTGTGAGATTTGAAGATCGTGCACATCTTTATTCTCCAGAAATCATAGTTGCTTCCATTGAAGATGGGAGCACGAAGCTCACCCATTCCAGATCCAGCCATGTGAGACTAGATAGATATTTCTTCAGCTGGATTGCTTCAATTCCACGATGCCCAGTCTCATATCTTAACCTGAGCTCTCGATACCATGTTGGAGTTTTATAGAGTAACAGGTTTGTTTGCACAGAAAGTTTATGAGAGAATGTTTAAGAGAGAGAGAGAGAGAGAGAGAGAGAGAGAGAGAGAGAATCTGTTAGGCAATAATTGTAATCATGCGCACACACACTGTGTGATCTCATTCCACTATCAATATACATATCTTTCAACCAATACAAAAATGACTCAGCCAATACACAATCGTACCAGCCTATGAGTTGTACACTTGGCATGAATCTGGACCTGTAAGTCCAACAAAATGTGATAGCATATGAGCCATACACCTGTCTAACTAACAATTTAAACATGGAAACAATTTATACTTCAACACTCCCTTCTAAATTGTTAATTGGTTTAACACCAAGCAATCCTCTCAGATAGTTGAACCAATCTTTAGGTAGAGCTTTAGTGAAAATGTCAGCCACTTGTTCTTCAGACTTGCAGTACCTCAAGTCCACTATCCCATCTTGTAAAGCATCTCGGATGAAGTGATACCTACGGTTGATGTGCTTGGTTTTCTTATGGAAAACTGGATTTCTTGTCATTGCAATGTCAAAGGTATTATCCACCATTAATGGAGTTGCATCAGTCTGCAATTCTCCAAAGTCCTCTAGCGCAAACCTCAGCCATATAGCCTGTGTAGTAGCTTCACTTGCATTGACATACTTAGCTTCAGTTGTGGAGAGAGCTACACTGTGTTGCTTGATTGATGCCCAAGAAAATACTCCGCTGCCAAAAGAGAAAGCATAGCCAGAAGTGCTTCTCATGTCATCTTGGCTTCCACTCCAATCACTATCACAATATCCAATTAGGATAGCTTATTTTCCCTTCTGATATTTAATACCAAAATCAATGGTGCCTTGGATATACCTTAACACCCTCTTAGCTGTTCCATATTGTTTCTTTGTTGGACAATGCATGAACCTAGCTAATAGGGAAAAATATGTGTCACAAAGGATTCTTTTCTGCCTTTGAAATTGCACCCATAGAAATACTCGAAGTCTGCTCAAACTGTACCAGGACTTACAATATTTGTTCACTTGGTGGAGCAAAGCAGCATAGCAAAAGTTGTCCTTCATAACAACTTGATCTAGAACACTTTCAAATTGACTCAAAAATTCTGTCTCCAATCCGATTATTGTGCTCTATAATATTTCTTGCCTGAAGCAGTTTGCTATCCCCTGAGGTACTGATGAGACTCTTCAAGAGGAAGACATATGATGTAACCCTATGCGTGCTCCGAAGACAGCATTGCTCGTAAGCAATCTGGTTCCTCAAGAGTGAATTCGTAGTCTCATGAATCCGCAGCTGGGGAATTATAATCACCCCATCCTCGAACTTTATGTCCAACAAATATTGCTGGGTGCTTGGTCCACTTAGTTATTTAATCTTTACGATGACTTGGTCTTTGATCGAGTTAAATATATATTTTATCTTATGCTCATATCATTACCATTTTCTTTTCTCCCTTTATCTTGCCAATCACTTTTAGAAGAAAAAAAAAAACCTTGAGAACTAGGACAAAGCTTCCATACTTAATGTGGGATACTCTCAATAAAGACAGAGACTAGAAATCAACTTACAATAAACACATTTCATATTTGCTTTCCCTTTCACAACGCCAGAGTCTCCACTTAGTTATTTAATCTTTACGATGACTTGGTCTTTGATCGAGTTAAATATATATTTTATCTTATGCTCATATCATTACCATTTTCTTTTCCTTTTTCAAACACGTATGCTACTCGTGATCCATTAAATACATTAGTCTTTAGTTTGTTAGCATATGGAATGTGGTGACATAAGCCCAGAAGCAAAGACTAGATCTAAGATCAACTTGCAATTATAAATGTATATTTGAGTCATTCGATTTGACTCCAACCCCATTAGCTCACTAGCTCCTTTAAATACCTTCCACTAAAATAAGATCACGAGTCTCTTCACCCATTCTATATTCTGTTTCCAATCACACTCAGCTTCCTGACATATTTTCAAAGGGCTTGTCACTTTCCTGGTTTGCTTACTTCAAGTCCAAGCTTCTATCTTCTTCTTTGAACCCAAAAAAAAAAAAAAATTAAAGCTTCTATGTTCTTCGTGGCCCATCATATCTGACCGGTCGCCAGACAAAGACAATCCCAGTAGGCCAATCCAAAAAAGGTCAATCTTGTGGATTTGGTTGATATGATTCAGCATCTCTGTGATTTCCTATAATTACGTGTAATTGTTTAGAATTGTTAATAATAAACACATAAACCCAGGCAGATGATGAGCTCTCTTCCTCTCTTTTTCGCTTTTTGGATTATTGATTTAGACATTCATTCCTTATTGAGTGTATTAGGTTTGGGAGAGATTTCTCATTAAAACACATAATTCGAAAGATAAACTCACAAGTATATACAATTAGTGGCAGAGCTGATATCTCCCTATTTTAAGCTCCATATAATTGTGTATATGTCAATTGGGAAAACACAAATTAAGATCATACGAACTCGTTATAGAGGAAGAATCTGAAACATATAACAGCAATGACTAATTAAACTCAAAGGATGGACCAAAAGAAACTCTCCAAACCCAACCTCATTAACTACAAAAACAGAGTATATGAAACAAGCATTAGCTATAGCTAGCTACTGATGAGCTTGGTGCATGGCGAAGTATGTTTGTGCAATAGTAAGAACAAAAAGACAAAGCGCAGCAACGAACGAAATCATACTCCAAGCAGTAGAGAAATAAGTGTGATACAGGCACCTCACCCGTCTCCGAAACCAGTACTTGCAAGCGTAGGCATTCACTTGCGTGCACAGCTTACCAAAACAAAAGTCCTTCACAACGACTTCATCTAGAATTCCATTGAAGTAGGTCAAATACTCTTCGTCCTTGATCCAATTCTGGTTCATGATGCCTTGTTCCCTAAGTAACATAACATCATGCGGCGAACGGATGAGGCTCTTCATGAGGATGGCGTAGGATGTGATGTGCTGCGTGCTGCTGAGGCTGCATTGCTCATAAGCAATCAGGTTTCTCAACAGTGAAGTTGTTCTGTCGTCAATATACACTTGTGGAATTCTCATCACCCCTTTAGTGAAAGTTATGTTATAGGAGTGGTCCGAGTTACATAGAAACACAACTCCAGCCTCTAAAAGATCACAAGCGCAGAAATCGAAACCCCAATTTTCGAAATTGCTTCGTGGTTCTTCTTTAAGAAGGCATGGAGCTGGGTGGTAAAATTTGTGCAAGAGATCAAGCAAATGCTCGTACTCTGTTCCCCCAGGCTCATCTTTTATCATTTCCTTTTCGTTCATAGGTTCGAAAAACTTAAGAGCAAGGCAAGTGATGGAGTGCGGCGGCTTGTAGCTAACGATTCGAGGCTTGACAACTTCGTACAATTCTTGTAGAACAAAGAAGGGAATCTGGTTTTCAAGCAATGCGAGATCACGCCTAAGGGCGGGGATCATCCAAGCATTGTTGAAAATTGCATCAGATTGGTCTATTAGGGGAACTTTTTTGCAATATTGGTCATACCTGAGGAAGAGCTGCAATATGAAAATGCCATCAAACGACACCATGTGTTCAAGGCTTTCGGCATCATGGTCCCGAGCACCGCCGGCGTAGCTCCGGCGAACCGTTTTGTCTAGATTGTAGATCGGCAAATGGAACTCAAGTGGGACTTGGAGGCTCTCTTGAGGATCTTTGATTTGGTTAAAGAAGTATCGCATGTAACGGCACTTGTGCTCTATCATTGTGACAAGCTCTTGGTTGCCTTTTTTACGATGGTAAGGTCCGATTGAGATAATGCGAGGGCTGTAGGCATTGTCGTCGACTTTTCGAAGTTTGATTGGAACATGAAAGATGCTCAAGTTGTCGAATGTTTCGACCTCGTCGAATGTATCTGCTGGCCACTTGATCGACCATTGTTTTTCATAGCTTGCTCTTCTGGTTCCCTGTTTTCAACATATATAAAGCACACATATATTCGTGCTCTCATATAGGAGATATATTTGATTGATGTATGAATAAGTAACACATTAATTGTTGAGCTCAACTACCTTAATTTCCTCCCTGGATCCAATGATCTTAGCAGATTCACCTTCGTCTTCGGATTCACTCATCTCAGCAGCATACTTCCCTGCCTTTCCAGCTTTCACCCATCTCGGCAAATTCCTACGCATTGGTTAGACTCAACTACTCAAAATCCTACTTTCTCATGTCCATAACTTAATCTTTTGTTATATGCATAATAACTACTTTACTTCAATATTCATTGACATGCATTTCGCATTGTTTTCAATATTTATCTTCATGATCATATATAACTTCAAATAAACCTTATTATATATATTCACATGAAAATTATTATAAGTGCTGCACTTCAAAAAGTCATCATGCACTTTTCCTTCCTTATTAAAACGTACGGTAGGAACGCATAATGACTTTTTTAATGTGTCATAACAACTCTCTATTTAAAGAATTTTTAGAAACATGATTACGTGAGTTATGAAAGGTATTTCTTTTTATTTTAAAATGAAAAATTTGAACATTGCGCCTTTCGTATTGAGAGAGACGATAATATACTAAACTCACACACACTACACGAATACTTGAGGGAGCAATTACTCCAAACCACCTAAACTAGTGAATCCCTAGTGAAGCCCTTGAAATAATATTCAACAAACATAAACTTACAAAGTTAATGATTAACATACCGTAAATAAAATCATACAAATATAACAATTGCACAAAACACATATAAAGCCTTAATATATTTCACCAAGTTTAATTAAAATAATCCCAAAAATTTATAATCCTAAGATGTCCCCTACCTCAATTCCAAAGCTAGCTAAATCCAAATTACTCTTCCACAATCTCCAACACCACTCCCAAGTCTCAGTTACGAGAACCTTCAAGATCTTGCAAAGCAATTCAAAGATGACTCACTACTCACTCAAACCTCTTTCTTTCTCCCTCTCCTTTCCTTTTTCTTTCTCCTCTTCTTCCTCCTTTCTCTTTACTTCTCTTTAATTAATTTTTCATGCTCCATGTTCACGGAAAAACAAGCGGCACCAAGCAGCCCCTAATTGGATGATTTGGCGGTACCAAAAAAAAAATCTACATTATTTTATACGAATCCACTGCTGATGATCTTGGTTTGGTCCAATTGGAGCAAGTTACTTCAGAAAGTATATTTCCAAGTTCACGTGAACATAAATTGAGACTAATGGCTTCAACTGAAACTTGCTCATTCGACAGGTTAAAAACCAAACATGCAGGAGTTAATCAAATTTGGAGACAGCACATGGATCATGGGTCGCCGCCGCCAACCAAGAGGGTCTTATTGAGCATGAGTTCATGCATGTTCACAAGAAGCAATTTCATAAGATAGAATATTAACAAGTAAAATAGTGGCACGTGACATAAGGGCATCCACGTGCGACCCATGTGAAAGTGGGGCGGGTCCACGCCCCATTCTCTCTCAGCTCTTATAAAATCGGAATCTAAGGTCAATGGGAGCCATTAAAACATGTCCACATACAGCTCGAGATCAAGCCACGTGGAAATGGAAACCAGGCAGGCCCATAACGTTGCCATTTTACAAGGCACTTTGGAAACATGCTACTAATATTGACCTTGAAAGCTATACCAAAATTGAACAACAAAATCTTACAAAATCCCACCGAAAAAGTTGGAAAAAATGAAATACCTAAAAACATATATATTTTGATTTAATTAATTTAACCTATGCTTTTGATAGGAAAGGAATCATCACAACTCAACACACTATATTATAACTAAATTAACCCAAAAAAAGGAGAAAATTAAAAAAGAAAAAAAGAAAAAAAGCAAAATCCAGCACACATGACATGTAGGGGAAATATTACTACTTCCCCATGTATGGTACAAATATGAAGAGATCCAGATTCAGAGAGAGTTTTGAGCTCAAATCGATCTTTGGGTGAAGAAGTTTTTTTAGTGGTGAGGAGCTGCTGCTGCTGGCAGTTTTGGAGAGTTGCATTGATAGCACTTGGCAAAGAGCCCAAAATTGTCCACTTGCCTCACAAAGTTGGTCATGCTGGCCCATCCACCGAACCCGAACCCGATCACCAGAACCCACACAACTATGAAGGAGTTGATCACATACATGGCAGTCCAGCTTGGTAAAAAGAAAGGAGGCTTCTCTGCAGCATTCTGCAAAACACAGTAAAATGGAAAGGGGAAAATCAATAGGTATATTGGGAGCGGAGGGTTTCGGATACAAGACTTCTGATGGAGGTAAATGTTTTCAACCACTTGAGTTACATGTTGGTTGCGGTTTTTATGTTTTGTTATGAATCTCTGCAAATAATGCTCAGACCCCAGAAAAACCAAGTTTTCTATTTTGGGTTTGTTTTCTGTTGAACCAAAGTCACCACCAAACTAACCAAACTGCACAGTGCCTAATTGAAAAAGGTCTAATCAAACAGCTCAGCCGAGGCATAGTACAAGTGTCCCAACTGTAGAGTATAACTAAACGAAAGGGACTGGCCACCTATCTCAATTCTTCTCGTAACATTTCCAAATCCAAGCCATAAATGACTTTTGTACACTTGCTGCTCTCTCTCTGAACTGCAACTACTGGAATGTGAGCAGCCAACCATCGTACGAAGGTGGAGGTGCCCACTCAAAACTAGAATGCCTAAGATACCCCCACTCAATCAAGATAACTACAGGCCGCCACTCGACAACGGCATCGTCATTACAGATAATTTGTGTGTGTCGATAACATTATGTGACATGTTGGTATCAATCATATGAATTAGTAGAACTTGTAACTGTTTAATTATATTTACCTGTCTAGCAGAGGCTTTTCTGTAGGTGAGCATATGAGCTAAAGATGGGATGATGTAAACTGTGAAGCTAACCAGGAGAGCCCCAACTGCAGAGTTAATGGGCCCAAAGAAAGGAAATATTATAGCCAAGAACCAAATTGGGATCACAACTGGAAGCCTAGCCAGTGCCCTCAAGCAAATGCTCTTTGTGTCATGCATGCCAATCACCTTCTCCCACACAAAGTACAATGGTGTACATGCAAACCCAAATGTTATAAACTGCACCAGTGCCCAAAAACACAAAATGTCAGTTTTAGTAAAAACAATATTCATTCAAGGGTCATTTTTTTAGTAAGCCAGTAATTTTCAGACCTGGTGAATGAGCATTAAAATAACAGCGGCATCACGCCAGGCATTCTTGGGGAGGAGAGAGAAGGCATTGGCATGGTTGAGAAGCTCATCACCAAAAGCCCAGTAGACAGAGGTAGCAGAAGGAATTGTAAGTGTGAAAACGTATACTGTGGCAAACAAGTAGATGTACTTGAATTTCTGTGGCTTCCACATGGCATGCATGATTTCCCTGAAAAATTCCCACCCACATTTTACTGATCAGATTCCCTTCACATTAAAAAACGATTTCTTTTTTTTTTTGTTTTTTTGGTAACAATTAAAAAAGAATTTTACATTTGGCTAATACTTTAGTCCAATTAAAACTATTACAAGGTCAACAAGAACATGGGGAACATATAATAAAACCAACTAATTGACCAAAGAGCCCTCAGGTCACATCTTTCTATAGCTGTTATGCAACTAAACAATCTAGTCTCTGGGAGCAGTTTCTAATCTCTATCAGACAACAATATTATATGCCCCAGGCGAAGACAAATGAAAGGGAGAGTGGTTAAGTGAAACAGAGAAGCTTGTATTCTCTTTTGGTGAAAGTAAAACATAAGGACCATTTTACTGTGCAATTTTCCTAGAGAAATGGGGTTAATGTTGTTTTTTCAAGAGCAAACAAAAGTAGATGGGATGATTATGTCTGTGGATCTCGAAACCCGAGAGGCCGGCAAAAGCTGCAAAGAGAAGCCGTGTAGAAACAAGTGAAATAGCAGGAAAGGGTAAAAATAGAAAAGCATACACTGTGACAGCATGGCCACCAAACGTGTATAGTATGTTGGTGGCGCCGGTGAAATACAGCACAAGCTTTGTGGGAGCTGTGTGTGTTACTCCTTCCTTCTGCACAATTTTCACCAAGCACAGAACTTTTAACTTTTTTTTAAAGCAGAAAACGTAAAGAGAAAAAGAAAGCATTTTTGGAAAGATAATAATATTAATAGTAGCTGTACTGTGAGATGAAAAGATCAGGGACATTGATGACTGATTTACCTGGCCATGAACAACCGCTGCAATGGTCAAGTACCAGGCTGTGTAAGTGGTCATTCCAAGGCCAAGAAAGGACCAAATCCGATAGTTATGGAAAGAAGGTATGAAAACTGTAGTGGCACAGCAAGCTCCGAAGATGTAGGTCCATGTCCTCTTGTCCAAATTGTCATTGATGTAATATATGTTACTGCTCTCAAACAGGAAGCAAAAAAAGCAACACCAACAGTTAAAACTAAGCAAAACCCAGGTGAGATTTGCATGATTCGGGAGTAAAAAATGTAAAAAGGACTCACCTTGCACAAGCAATAAGCTGTATGACGGATCCAAATAGGAGGAAGGTACAGTTGAAAGCAAGCCCCACAGCTTTCCAGTAAGGACCAAGTAACCCATCAAGGACTTCAAACCACTGCATCCAAAAACAGTATAGTGTGATTTAAGCATAGTGGAAAGTGATGAAAGAGGTTCTGGGCACTGTGAGTTTGGATATTTATTTCACACGCTTTTGCTTTAAAGATTAGGCATTAGCGGTGGGTGGTGGTCCTGTTAAAGAAGCTAAGCTAGAAATGGTATATCGTGACCAACCTGGATAACGTGGTTCTTGAAGTTTACGTTCTCTTTCTCCTTCCTGCTTCTGTACTCTATGTAGAGCACACTGATCAGGTAAGCCGTCCAGCTTCCAACGATTCCATAGAATATTTGCAGCAAGATGCCTGATAATAATCCCAGCTGAGAGAATGAGTATGGCAGTGTCAAAAGCACTTGAGCTACCTGCAAAAAAGAAACAGAAATTAAAAGGGATTAGAAGTTTTGTTAAGCGAATCAAGAAAAAGTAAAATTTGGAGTCTCTTTTGTAATGGCTTGGTGGGTGTACTTGATTGGAAGCACAGCTGAACCAAGCGTCCCAAACAGAGCCACCATGCCAGAGAAAGTTCTTGACATTAAACAAGGAGGTGTTTTCTTCCTCCTTGTCTTGATGATGATCTTCCTTTCCCTCATGATCATGAGCCTCGCTAAAGTTGGAGACTATTGCTTCCTCTGCTTGCTTCTGAGCCAACATTGTCACCGTTTTTTTTCTCAAAAGGCAACCGTCTAAATCCTGGTAGATCTGAAACATAAAAAAGATGGTAAATGAGACAAAAGAAACTATAACCAAACGCAGCCCCAGAAAACGAAAGCCAATAAGACCCCAGATCGAAAAACTCTATAATTCCTTCCAAACTCAAAAAAAATTGAAACTTCCAAAGAATACAGAAAACTCAAGAAAAAGATTAGTTAAAAAAACCAAAGGGGTACAGCCTCTAACATATTTTTCACGAACTAGCTGCCTAAAAGAGAACAAACCCAATACCATTTTAAACTACCATACCTTGATTGAAATGTCACTTTCTCGCAAAGATATGAAATGAACACACACAGATCGATCTATCACTCTGTTCCAAGCCAAATGAAATGTCACTTGCCTTTGTTTTCACAATGAGAAAAAACAGGACTTATATCATGTGCAGGTGGGATTTAAGAATTCTTCATTCCAAGACTTGGCAGGCAGAGAAGAGAGTGGCCTTAAATGCTGCGTTTCAAATAATAATTACAAATCTCCAGCTGAAGATCTTTCTCTGTCTAGCTCTGTCAAGATTGGAAAAGCCAGACTTTAATGCGCCACCAATTTGCTCAGTGAGAAAAGGAAGAGTGCCGAACCCGAAGACGGCGAGAGCCCTCAAAAGCAGGAAAAAGAAAATACTGAGTGTGAGTAAGTGCTTCAAAGGTGCTGGCAGAGGTTGAAGAAAAGACCCTTTTCGCTCTTATTCTAGTAAATGCATATAAACAATTGGCTTTGTTTGGTTGGTTTTGCTGTATAGCTAGCTAGCTGCTTTTTAAGTTCTGCTCTTTGGCTTTGAAATTCGCCTCTTTCTCTTTTGGTTAGAGAGAAAGACGGGTGTGTTGAGTAAATATAAAAAGGGTGAAAGAGACGAAGCTCCCCCAATTCCCTGTATTCCAATATCGATTCGATTCTTTGGATGACAGAGAAGTTGGAGATCACAGAGCGAGTGAGACTTTGTTCTGATCACAAAGGAAAGGACTAAGGAGGGACTCAATTAAACAATCCTCCTTCCATTTTATAGCCCGAAAGCTTCAACGGCTAAGATTATTTTTTATTCAATTTCATACCCCCAAAAAAGAATAATGAAAAATTGTAAGCCTTTTTTTCATTAAATCTAAAATAGTACTAGGTTTTCTAGTTTCCAACCGAAAAAATAATAATAATAAATAATAAAAAAGAGAATTTACTAGTTACATCACTAATCATATTTCTTAGCAGAGTGAATCTTGGAAATCTCACTAGTAATTCACATGATAAATTGACTAGTTGCATTGCTAATCACATTTTTTATAAGAGCATCTACAGTAGGAGGGTGTATTTTCGGGGGTGTAAAGTCACTTTTACATCCCCTTTATACATCTGGGGGTTGTAAATATGATTTTTGTTCCAATGGGAAAGATGTATAATTGATTTCTTTAACCTTTTTTTCCTGTTGGTCTCACTTTTGTTCACTTTTTCTTACATTTTCTCATGTAGATCCCCACTGCAAAATATGTAAAAAAAGATGTATATGTGCATCTAAATTTGCACCTCATGGTGGTGATGCAAATTTACACTCGTTTACACCTCTCCATTGCGGGTGATTCCGATTACAAATTGTGTATATTTAACATACACCTCATTATACACATTCCCACTGTGGATGCTCTAAGAGTGAGCCCGAAAAATTTCATCAGTAGTTGACATGATAAACACTCTCGTCGAGTTATAAGAGATGTGCGCATGTGAAATCGATCAACTACTAGATGTTCTAAATTCCAATTCCCTCTCTTATTGATTAAAAAAAATTACACATTATATGAGCACATAAGTTGTAGTAGTTCACATGATAAACACTCTCGTCAAAGTTATAAGAGATGTAATCACATGAAATAGATCAACAACTAAATGTTTCATATCCCAATCCCCTCTCTTATTCTTTCAATTGAACCTTTTTTTAAGAAAACCTAATCGCTACTTCTGAGAAAACCCCAAAGAAAAATCCTTAGCGGCCGACCCTACATGATATCTTCACATAAGCCTCGTACAACCAAAATCTAATTTTACTCTTTCAATGGAGCTTTTTTGAGAAAAAAAAAAAAAAACCTAATTGATACTCTCTCAGAAACCCCTAAAGAAAAAACCTTAGTCCAGTTGTTAGCCTTCGATATAGATTTGGAGCTACGAAGCGGGGATCATGATGGGTGGCGTTGGGTTCAAGTTTAGTCGGTGTGGCACTATGGTTTTAGCCAGTATGGCGTTATAGCTCTATTCGGGTTGCCCAAGAAGATGTTGAGCGGTGGTCTTGTTTCTTAATTTGTTTTAGTCTAATAATTCTCATAATCTCTTTAGAAGTTTGATGTGGTTTTTTTTTAAAGGATTTTATTTCCTTTCGGACTTTGGCTTTTGATTCGGTTTTGTCATTTATGTCATTGCACAACAAATCTTTGTTGCAAGTGTGAGTACATGTGCTTCTGGTTGTTGATTCGAGGATTTTAATCATTTTTTGGGTTGTGCGTATTCTTTTCAGATCAATTCAACTTGTTGTTGCGTTTAGTCAATGGAGAAGTTTTATCCATATTCGGCACCTTAGTTGTTTTGTACTTGTTTTTGTTTATCTTAAAGCATCCGCAATGGTTGTTCAATAGTTCAATTATTGAACTATTTTCACATATATTGAATTGAACTGCAGTTGTACTTACAATGGCACAGTTTAATGGCTTCAGTTTATTGGCATGTGGGTCCCACAGTTAGCCTATTGCAATTTAATAGAGGGTTCATCACATAACACTCTTTATTGCAATGAACTAAATCACACCATTACAAGTGAGATTTTATTGTTTTAGTTCAATTTCATGCAATAACATTGCATTGATCCTTACCACTTTAGATATTCTTAACAATAAAATATTATCGCTCTTTTATCAAAAAGCTCGTACAGCCACGATTATATTCCAAGATGAACTTCAACTATCAAATAAATACTTTTTATTAAATGTTCTTTTTCTGGGTTATACCTTGGTAGATATGGGATCATTCAAGTTTGTATGATGGCAGCAGCAGCTTCTTAATTTCCACAATTTCTCATATCATTAATAGCATATGCTTTTTTAATAACGGCTGAGGGTCAGATCCAAATCTCAGTCAATAATTCCACAAATTTAATTTCCCCATTAATTTCCTTTTCCTTCCCTTCTTCCATAAAATATAATATCCTTTAATTTTTTCCAAAATTCAAATTTAACTGATCATACCAAATCCCACTCTCAATCTAACCCCACATTATCCAACCAAGGCTCTAACCAAGCGAGTTTGTGTTGCAGTCTCACGTAGGCGAGTGAGGCTAAGAGGCTAACAAAGCCCAATGAGAGATACGATTGGATTTTTTATTTTTTTTAAATTATGGACCGCAAATTTATCCAACCAGTGCAAAACGGAGGCCCATTTATGATTTGCTTTACTTTTACGAAGTCTACTCTGCAAAACGCCGCCGTAGCGCGCGCAGGCCTTTATGACACAGTCGGCTCAAGCCGCGCCATGATGACTCGATCGGCTTCCCGCATGCTTAATGGAAACACGCGCGCATGAAGTGATGAACTCTAAACCCCACTTCCCGCCGGCTCATGATAGAAAAAAAAATAAAAAAATCTGTGCTCTTTTATCGGACGGCTGTGAACGGCCCAGCATCATCGCTACTTGGGCCCACCTCATCACACACCTCGTTTCATCTCATGATTCCACTTTATTATTTATTTGATTTCATGATTGATTAAAATTTGATGTGTATAAAAATAAAAATGATCCTATTTTCTATCATATTCACCTATAAAATCAAAATATTTGGGGCATGCTTTATTTATTCTTTCTCATTAGCGAATCTCCTTGTTACACATCATCACAAAAAATTTAAAAAAAACTTCCATATTATTCCCCAAACGAATATGGCCTGAAACACGTTTTTTTATTTTTGTTTACATTTCAAGAGATTTTTTAGCAAATTTAAGACAACTCAAATTGCATCGCATAAACTCGATTTATCACCATAAGTGAACTTATTTTTATCACCATGAAATGAAAACTTCGAAAAACATTGTAACCATAATTAACTCTAAGCTCATCTAGCTCTTTCTTTTAGACTTCTTAAAAGCA
Organism: Prunus avium; assembly: GCF_002207925.1. The sequence goes on from NW_018922542.1 coordinate 62,767, forward strand.
TACCCAAAACTAGACAATTCTAAAACTCTTTGAAAGGCTCTAAGCCGCTAAATTGGTGCATTCTTGACATGGGCGGTTTTAATATTTTGGGGGCCCTAGGTGAACTTTCAAATGTGGCCAAATTCTCTATGTATATTTATGTTTTTTTTAAAAGTAAGTTAAATAAAAAGTAAATTAAATCAAAGTCACAATTATAATATAAAAAGAAACAAACAATATGTAATTCACATAACAATTTTATTGATTTTCTTTTTTTAAATTTTAGAGTGAATAATTGGGGTTTTTTTATATATAATAACTAGGCCTAACATAAGATTAATATAGTACAATTGTTTTAAGTAACTAATGAGGTTTATACAAATTGGGGCCCTCTCAACTTGAACGGCCTAGGCGGCCATTGCCGGTCTCCAAATGTCTTTTTGTTTATTCTTCTATTTTACGTTGTTAGATCAACCAAGCTAGTTCTCATATGAATACCCAAACCTTAACAAAGCCGAATTTAGCTTTTGAGTTTCCATAACAGGAAATAAATATTGTATATTTTCACGACAAAAATAAAAGAAAAAAAGATCAAACTTTCCACAAGTCGACACTAGTCTACAAAACCCTAGTAATCATTCTTAATTACTTTTCTTATTTTGGCCTGACATTCTTAAATACTTTGAGCTCACAAGTCAAAAGGCAAAAAAGAAAAAGAAAAAACAAAAGAAGAAGAAGAAGCAACCCAAACAATGGTGGCGGCCGCAAGAAAGGAGGTAATCTTGGTGGCTGTGGAGCCCCAAAGGCACCATGGAATACTTCTGTTTTTTTTTGTTTGTTTTTTGTGTCTAAATGGACTGAAAAAAAATCTATGTAAAATGGGAAAAAGCTGTTAGTCGTAATCCATACAGAACCAACACGTTGCACCGTTCAAACGGGGATTTGTCGGGTGGGTGCGGGTCACCGTTCCCCGCTCTTGGCCCGCTTTCAGGCCCAACACAATACGCACTTGGATGGATGGATTATTATTCTACTGCCACTTCCATATTTTTCATTTGTGTAATTCCCAAAATACCCCTGTATTGACATTTGTGAGATGGGATGGGACGTTGTGAGGTGTCTCCCAACCAAGATGAGACAGAGCCGTGTATGCTTGTCAAACCCCATGAGTATCTTAATTTGTTCAAAATTTAAAATTTTAAAAAAATTAAAAAAAAAATTAACTTTGTGGGATTAGTGGGTGAAGTAATGATTAGTGAATGGATTTGCCATTGGGAGGAGGGGAGGGGATCAAAATTATCAAAAATCGGACCATGTTCCATTGTTGCCCCTCACATGGGGCCCGCGATTTGCGGGTCCCATTCTCCATCAGCATCTTCAAATTTCGTGATTTGATTTTTTTTTCTTATTTATTTTCTTTTTGGGGTTTCTGTCCTGTGATATTATTCACTGTTATCTAACAAAAAACAATTATACATGCGGATTTTTTGTGCTCTCGAGGAATTGGCCGCCAGCTTATACAGTAACAATCCCTCCAAGGCAGAAGAAGAGAGAGAAAACTTTCGATAAAATTCTTGCTTAGGGGGCTGATTAGTGTTGATTCCTTTCTAATTTGCATCTAACTATTGTATTGGTAGAGGTGGCCCTGGGTCTGTGCAGGACGTCCTTTTGGAAGATCTATTTTTATTGGGTTGTATTATGTCCCTCGCTGTATTAATTTGTTTAGTTAAATAAAATTTTCTCTCGTACTGTCGAGGTTTTTAAAAAAATAATTATATCAGATGGATGCCCTAATGATGCATTCATCATGAACTCAATGATGATCCAAGAGTCAATTCGGCATACACTTGCCGTGCCACAATGTGGACGCTACTCGTTTTGGTGATAATTGGTTGCTTCTAGCCTTTTCTGCATTTGTGTTTTACCTTCTTTCAATAATCACATTCGAATTCATACTTTCACGGAATTAACAATTTAATTTTCTTTTTCTCATGGCCTTAAGTCAGTTTATAATGTAATCATCAGCTAGTTAGTGGAGCTATAGCTTTGCCCATGGTGCTTTCTATCAACATGCCTTTTGGATCAACACCTTTGTAAAAACTACTACATGGAATCTTATAAATATATATATATGCAAAGTCGAGGGTCTAGGGTTTGAGTGGGGGGTCAAATATATTTAGCCGAAGATGGAAAATGCCTTTAAATGAGGCCATGGTTGGTGCATTCAGGAGGCACTCAAAGCCTCCACACACCCTTTTTAGCCTTACACTTTTATGGAAGGTCACCATGGCCCTTCACACCAGAGCTTATTAATTCGAGCGATTAAACAAATGAAGTAATTAACCCAATATTACAATGTTAATCATTATATGGATTGACAGACCAAAATTAAAAAAATTTAAAAAAAATTGTTCACTTTGTACCTCTTGGCATTCATTAATTTTTTTTATATATGCAAATTGTTAAAATACATCATATATCATTTGGGGTTGAAACCTTTTGTGGAATGACTTCGATGAGACACTTCCTTGGCAACCTATCGCATGAGGACTACGTGATTGATCAGAAAAATAAGAATCTACAACGAGAATTCGGGTTAATCATTTCCAACTAGTGTTTTGAAGTGTGTTCTATTGAATGAGAATTAACATTGACTGAGAAATTATCAAATAACAATGTTATTTAGTTTAATGACATTTAATTTTTACTTTGTTTAAAGCAGTCATGAATTAAAACCTCAAATCTCGTAGGCAAGAGTTGTTGAATTAAAAATAAAAATAGAAGATACAAAGACGGGGAGAATATTCCTTAATAATTAACTACAAAAGCTTTTCTTTTTTTCACTGTTTAGTATATCAAATTCCATTTAATGTAGCCAACGGGGTCTAATCCAATGGAAAATTATCTTGAATTAATAAAAATAATAATAAAAATATTGCTAAAATGCCCAATAGGTAGTCACATCATCAAGCTCGAAAGTCGTACACACCAGTCCATCATTTGAGCACAAATTAGTCCAAACAAACAAAAACTAAAATCTGGATTAATTAGTAAGAAAAGTGAGCGTCCGGCTAATTAAGATAGGTTTATTAAGTGGTGTGTGGGCATGGTTTAGGATCCAAAGTTTTAAGAAGAATATTACGCTTTAATAATTGGTGATAAATGACCAGACGGATAAAGCGAATTCGGATGAGAGACGAACCAGTACTGCTTCATTTAATTGTATAAGCCCCCCCTTGCATATATAATATATGGACCCCCCCAAAAGAAACAGACCTCTCATGATATTATCAACCCCATGTCCACCATATATATATTATTTGTACCAAACTGTCAAGTCTTTGGTCCCTCATCACATATCTATATATCCTACTCCATTAATCGCTACCTACCAAACATATATCATTTTAACTTGTGATTGCGAAGATAAATGATAGAGAGAAATGCTCTCGAATATCGATATTACGTACTCGACAAATAAACTGTCTCAAATAATCTTGATATGACAGTTATAAGTATGTGTGATAAAGCGAGTTTCAAATTCATTATTGTAATTTGTGGAAGTCAATTATGCACACTAGCAAAGATGGTAGATGGCGTGTACAAGTTTTCTTTTCCTCTTTCTTAATTAGTCAATGAAGGGCTTTGCCTAATCTTGTATTTGTACATCTTTTAAATGGAAAAAGTAGGTTACCCATGTAATTGTAACCATCATTGTCCTTTGCTTCACTTGATTTGTTGGGCTATTTTAATTTTTGTACCTGTAATTCATGTATGATTATGCTACTACATCCACATGGATCATGTTCAATGGGAGCAAAGCTAGGTTTATAATTTAATTTATTTAATTCATGTATATTTGGTTGTTTGCTTATTTTCTAAAACATGTGAAATCATCACTGAGAACCCAAAAAAGAAATGCTTGATACTCCCTCCCCATGTGAAATGGACTCATTTTCTTTTGTAAATAAAGGCAGCGAATCTTCTTCACCATGTTATTGCAAGCTCTTAAATTATTTTATTCTTCACAAATTTTCGTTCTAATTATATATAAATTTTTTTAATTATAGAAATCTGTGTAATTTTTTTTTTTTTTGGGGGGTCAAATTTAGAAATCTGTTATGTATATATATGCGATTTTAATCACGTGATGATGACATGACATCAACTGCTAAACATTGTTAATAGTTAATTAGGTTAATTCTGTTGACGCTGCTAGATGGTCAAAGGTCCTCCACTAACACGCAGTCAAATGTTGAGTGTACTTAAAGCACAATGTGAAACTAACTTCTGTTGTTGATATGAAACGTTCAAATAAAATGCAGGTAATAACTTATCAAAACAAATCAACATAAGACACGTATACATATTATATTATAAATCAATCAGTCACCATAATTCCACCGTCAGACTATAACAAAAAGCAATCATCGGACGTGATTGATCTCCATTCAAATATATTGACTCAGATGCCCCCCATCATTTTGAAAACCAAAGATTATAGAATTTTGCTAAGATTTGCCTATAAATTGACAACTATGTGCGTGCGTTATAGAATTCCATGTCCATGTTGATTATCAGTTGATCACGCACTACAAATCTGAGATATATAAGTCGTCTATGTCATTTACGTCTCGTTTTACTTATCGATCTGGAAACCATTATTATAATTTAGTCCAACCGAAGATTAATTAGATAAATTAATTGCAACATGGATGAAGATAGTGGTTAAAGTTTTGATTATGCTTGTGATATTTTTTTTATCCTTTTGTGTTGAGTTTGAACACAATTTTCCGTCCAACCAAAAAAAATTCCAACAAGGCAACTTCAATCCATGTCTAATCACATCATGAATGGGGTCCAAAATTCTCATAACAAGCAGGAAAAATGCTTGCCACGAAAGCAGAACCTCACAACAATAATTGTCCAAAAATATATTCTACAATCTCTCTCTCGTATCTTATGTGTGCATCAGCATGACGATGGGGCAAAGGGAATTCACTTTGTTTCATGTTTAATCGATCAAACTTATGAAGAACCAAAAAAAAAAAAAAAAAAAAGAGGTGTGAGAAAAAATCATGATGATATGAACACACAAAGAAAGAAGAGAATTGATTAGAAAGAGCACACTCAAGACACTAGTGCTGGCTAAGTGGAATGGAAAAGGTGAAGCTTGTGGGTTTCCATCCATATCCAAAAAGGTGTTACTTAGGTTTTATTAGAACAAATTGTCAGAGGGGCTCTCTCTGTTTGGATAAGTAAAGAAAATACATTAAAGTGAAAGAGAGCAGTGGTGAGGTAAGGTAAGGTAAGGCTTCTTCTCCTTTAAAACGCTTTTACCTTTTTCTTTTTTAGAATCTTTTTTGATTGGTGGGGGTAGGAAGAACCCTAGGACATGATTTTTTTTTTCTTTCTCCAACGCCTGCTGTCATGAAAAGACATGGCAATGCAATTTAATGACAAAATGAATATATTTCAATAATGACATATAATTAACAGAAGAACCATTTTGGTTATTTCCCCATCGTCCTTGTGTGAACAAGAAGCTTTTGTGTGTGAGGGCTTTTTTCTGGGGAGGACTGCGTGATTCTTTAAATCATAGCAAATGCTCATGTTTCTGACCAACAATACTACAATATAATCATCACTTGCCAACAAAAATCTATGCCCATAAATGAATCCAGGCTAATACTTTTTCCGAAATTAATTTCGAGTAATTTTTTGGTATGACAGCTGTTGTTGTTCGAATCCGGGGCATCCAAAACTTAAACCATTTACTTATACGAGAAAAACTTCACGTTACGAGGATAAAAAGTTATTTTTATAATCTAAGATGAGATAATATATGTTGAAGTAACATACCAACTAACAAGCAGAAACAGTATCTCTCTACGCGACAAGATCAAATAAATAAATAATTACTAATTCGTGTTGAAGCATAGAACAATGCTTATGGATGTGGTGAAAAGTATAAAACACAGACATTAGACAAATAATTAATTAAGTAATAGTTGTGCCGGCCGCCAGGGCTTGCATTGCTTGATTTGAAGCCACCAACGGTGGTGGTGGCGTCAGTTTGTATCACCATCGTGCATCTCCACGCCAAAATTACACCGACAAAACCTGTTATAAATTATAAACACGTACAATATAATTAACGACATCACATTAATTTAAAACTTCGAGTAAAACTCATAATAACATTTGACTTTCTCCTTATCTCTCGATTCTCGATCTCGCATCAGTTAAGTTCTTAAGTTCACCACCCTTTGCTCATGCTTGCGTTCTAATTAACCTATAAAAAATTATAAATTTTTTGGACACAAAAAAAAAAAAATCAAAAATCAAAAATTTGATATCATATGACTATGTATGTAACTTACTTTTATTTATTGGGATGTGGAAATTACTCTTTGACGATACCTTTTTTTCATCTAGAGTTCCCACCACTGGTCAACCATCTAAATCCTCGCCTCCTCTTTTTCTTTTTGTTATTCCTATGAGATAATGAGCTTAACATTTGTACAAGTAATTTGGGAACTTTTAGCGTTTACCTTAATCTTGTGAGCGTGAAAGATTTTCAATCGCCTTAAGCATTCCTTCAACGGATACAAGTAGGTAAGGGTGAAGTGAAACTCTAGGGTACTAGTCACGTTCAAGACAGCTAGATTAATTAACGTTGGTTTTTCTTATCGAAGATTGATTAATATTTTTGAGCTCCATGATGCCAGCCTGGTTGGCCTACCGCAATTAAAACCTAAATGAACTTTAGGCAACAGCACTGTTAGGCCATCACAGTCGCATATAACTCCATTTGGGGCCCATTGGTGTAAGCCAAACAGAGACCATGCCACCAGCAGTCTTGGAATTGATCGAGCCTTGTGTGGTGGTGAAAGCTGGGAAGCATATTGAGCCATATTGAATGAGGAGTGAGGCTGATATCTATGGTGCTTCTATTCAAACTCTGCAACCATTGTTTCCACCTAATAATTTAGACATGTCACTTTGAACTCTCTGATGAGTCTCTCATTTGAATGAACCCTTGAACGACGCAGCATCAGCAGCAGCATATGTCGGCGTGGGGCCTCCCTCTTCCACTCAGCATATGTGTCCTAAAATGATTGTAATCTACGGCAATAAAATTCCTAACTTTGAAACTTGGTCCCTCCCCAAAACTCAATGTGGACGTATACGGCTCCTATTCATTTTAAGAGTTTATGCGCACAAAATTTCTGCACCCAAAATTTGGACCTATGAAGTCCCGTACATTAAGGTCATATTTGGTGACTATGATAGGATAGGAAGTTGGATCGGATTGCATTAGATTCCATTAGATTGGAAATAATAAGTATCATTCGTAGGCCCTAATGTTTCGTGTCCATGTCTCAATGAGACCTAATTAAGAAGATATGTACGTGACTAATTGCATGGAGAATGGTTGACTATAAGTTTCATATACTGGCATGAGTTTGTGCGTTGGAGAGGGCAAGAATAGGAAGAACTAAGAAGTAAGATGAGCGGTGGAGACATGAAATATTTTGGAAGAAGGTAAGTAAGGAGGCGTTGGATTAGGGAGAAGTGTGAAGTGCCTTGCTTTATGCATACATGGGCATGTGAGGGATGGTCTAGGAGAGCGTGACAATGTAACATGTGGGATTTTAGATATAGCACATGAATTATTTATATTTTTGTTATTATTTTCAATCAAATGAATATGAATTCTTTATATTTGAGAGAGAGCAGCTTATAAGGCTCGGCCCTCGTTGCACGCCGAAGAAAAGGCTGCCACAACCGGGTAAGCTTCGACTGTTAATTACATTCATTTGGGTACACCCAGTTTTGTGTTTTTGAGAGAGAGAGAGAGAGAGAGAGAGAGAGAGTCTGTGTTTCTTGTTCTGAGACCATGTGAGATTCTAGGCCACTTGCTTTAATTTCTCAGTTTCTAATTACCCTCCAAATTGCTTGATTGCCAATCAATCTACCTTCTGCATTAAACAGTAAACTCCAAACTAATTGTATCACTTTTCCTCCACAAGTTTGAGCTCCACATGTTCTTCATTTATATTTTAATTAACTTTCATTATGGATGAAATTTTGAACAGATGCGACAGCAAAAGATACAAATAATAATATTCATGAAAAAAACCAGTTCCCTGACTATAACAGAAAAACCGTTGAAAGGGTATAAAAATATGCAGCAGGGAGACTTATTTGGATCGAGCTCATATGCATCATGGTGATGGTGCAGCAGGGAGATTAATAATTTAGAGTGAGAAACTAATTAGACTAATATAACAAGATCTACGTACCCACCACCAGAGAGACTTGTTGCAATGCATTAAATCAACGATGTAAGTTAACTAACATTCATCATGCATGGATAACTTAGTTTATTTAGGAAATCCCAGAAACGCATCGTGATTTGCACATGACTAATTCTACATTTAATTATGAGTTTGGCGCTAAGAATTGTAACTTCATAACGCAAGCAAGTAATCTATTGCATAATAATTTAATTTTAATTATGGAATCAGTGATATATAATTAATTTAAAGTGGAAAAATCTCCGATTCTTTGGCGGTTAGCACGTCTAACGATTGATTACGAGTGTTAAAAAGGGAGAATAAGTTTTAAAAGATTGCTAATTAAAGAATTAATATTTGCAATTGTTCTACAAAGCACATGATCGATCAGGTTGGTCTAAATATCCACTTGCATTCAGAAATCCCGTTCATCTTCTCACCATAATGAAGGATTATTATGAACACTTTGACTACTTTTTATATGTATATCTGCAAGTGAATGCAGAGGCAGGCCACCTTGTTACCCATGGGCCATGTGGTCTGGCTTTTCTCTGACATTTGCAGCTCACTCTAGTTGTGCCAGAATTTGTGCTGCATCTACCCGTGGCATGCTTTACTATTTATAATTATATATATTCCTTCTAAACACACATTTAAGTTGACAATTTAGAACCATTTCCCACTCTCCAGATGTTCCTGTAATTACTCCACTGTTGGTGATTTTCAAATTCATATATCCATCGAAGGAAATTTAAGGGATTGTTTAGTAGCTAATTGATTTATATCTACATTAGACATATGGTTAGTAATTTCTAAGTAACTTTCTTTTTTTCAACTACGGTTATCTTTTCAAAGTTGGAAGATGTCTCAAGTTCGAAAGTCCAACAAAAAAATTTGATAAGTTTTTGTAGGTGATTACACTTACCCTGACCTAACCAGAACGAGTACCTAACATATTTTTATTTTCCAAAGATGAAATTTACTTGAGAGGAATTCAAGCTTGTGTTGCAGTCTAACATTAGGTTTGAACAAACACATTGCACACAAACAACTTTAATTCATTCTCTCTACTTTTCCCCCCGCCATTTCTCTCAAGTTTCATCTTCATTTTCTTCGTATATATCTAAATGCGATGGTCCATGCAGGTGCATACCATTCCCATTAAAAGTTGTGGGGGATGCTCATTTACGCATTAAAGGAAAGCAACAGATGTAACGCGTATTGAAGCTGCCATCTTGATATCACATTTAATTCCAATCTTTTCATCACCATCTATATCTTACTATCGGTGGTAAAACAATCAATTAATTATTAGGAAAATATATGCACAATGTCATGCTAAATTAGGCCTACCATAGTTGCAATCAGATAGTGGGCGATACCTATCTGAAAAGTATGAATTAAAAATCAGCAGTTATATATATTTCGAGATATGATACGATAAATCATCCACACATCATCGTAGATACATTGTGATTCTCATATGCATCGACGGTTAAGAGGAGCCTATATGCAGGCATGAACTTGCTTACTATTCCATTCCCACTTAGCTTGATTTTCTTGCAAATTGCAACAGAAAGCAATAGGGGTCTGTCTCTCACCTGTCTGCTTAATCACAAGAAATTTCTTCACACATCGTTGTCCAATGAAGAAACAACTAGTGGTGATAAAGAAGCTGAAGATTCTATCTCCGAACCGATCTTAATGGGAAATCTCCTTTCACTCAGTTTTTAGTTCCCATCTTTTCAATGCTGCTACCTGCTACAATACCAACTTGTCTCCATTCATGGTGGAGCATGACACGAGAGCATGGATATGCACTTTGAACATTTTGGATTTATATGTAGCTATGAGAAATGTTGAAGTTACCCTTTAATTTTCCCTCTCAAATATCAAGCTTAGGGTTGTAGGTTGTTAAGTGTCCATCAACCTTGTACAAATGGTCATGCATTCTAACTTTTTTTAGCAGAGAATTTGGGCTTTTGTGGTCAAAAGGAAGGGAGGCTTATTGTCAAAGCATGGCCATTGATGGATGGTGGGGAAAATTTGTTGGACCTCCCATCTTAAGGAGGCATAATATGTAGTGGGATCCACTGATATATGAAATATAATGGACATTTGGAATTAATTCACACCACCCCTACAACTTGACTCTCTCTCTCTCTCTCTCAAGTCCCAGCCTCAAAGGTGTCTTGGTCCTTTGCTTAGCTGTGTGAAGGGATAGGATGATGGCACTCAACCTCACCTTCTTACCAAGGTCTCATTGACACTGACATTCAATTAGATTTAAAATATACAAATTAGGTTAGCTGGTCAGGACAGTGAGTTCCTCCTTTTACACCCGAATTGAAATCTTCTCTACTGAACATCACTAAACAATATTTGTATAGAGTTAATATTTGATCTTATACGTAATATGACGGAATTTAAAGGGGCAATTTGGGATCCACAACACAAGAATCATGTATATGGATAAATAGGTTGTCAAACATTTATGTATGGAATGAAAGCGTCAATGGATTAAGAGATGAGCTGAGAGAGGTGAAGTTTATATAGAGATAAAGTTCAATTAATTGTTTGGACGGGTCGAAGACAGACATTCGAGGGGGACCCTCGTGCTGGTCACGTGCTCCCCTTCCTAAGACAAAAGACAGCTGCCCAACAAACCATCCTCTTCTTACACACCCTCCTCCACCTCGACCCTCTGCCCCTCTCCACCTCTCCCGTGATGCCACGTCAACGCAGTCGGATCCCCCCACGTGGTGTTGTATTCAGTACTTGAGTAGGTGTACAAGTGGAGGAGGAATCTGGTGCTCCCGGAGCACAAATCCCCTAAGGTCACAACCAGTATAGTTGGTCCACGTGGGCCCCACTCAAATGAGTGTGGGGATACAAGATCATTTCTTCAGGATTCTGGAAGTGAAGGACTAGTATTCCTCTCTTACTAGTCCTACTAGGGCCTGCAAATTGAAGGCTGATGTGGTTTTGCTTTTATTTTTGGATGGGTTTGAAACAATGCTATGTTTTAGCAATTTAATATGCATAAATTATATTAATTAATTATTAGTTTAATGATATTTCTCTTTTCAATGTTGAAAGAGATTCAAAGTTCAATGATGCAAAATGTGAATTTCATTTACAGTCAACATATGTTTTGATCAGTTTTCCCGCTTTTTTTTGTCCGTTTATAAGACGCTTTTAGGGTTAATCAAAATTGGAACATTTAACCTAAAATCATGTTGCAATGAGTAGATAGGCCTATTCGGTTATGCACCATTCTTAAGAATTTTAGAGTTAGTGGTAGCTTACATTGTTATTAGTAGGTGTATTACTAGAATTAAGTCAACTAACTAACCCATGATCTGTACGCTACTCAATGAGTTAGTGATCTTCCTTTTCAAATGATATTATCTAGGCGTGAATTAATCGGAAGACCTATCTCTTAAAAGGAGAAAAGAAAGGTCATACAATTTATGTTCCCTCAAACTTGTAAAAGTCGTAATCACACTATACCTGGTTCTTGGTTGTTTATAGAAATACCACCATAATTAAAGTTTCACTTTGGTTAATGGAACCCTTCATTACGAGAAGGACTTGCATGTCACGGGAATGACACTATTTTGCTATTCCCATCCAATCACCCTCCATCATGTGATTTGAGAGTAACATAACAATATTATTCCCGTGATATACAAGTTTTTCTCCCTAAGAGCAAGTCCAGCAGTGGGGTTTGGACTGAGGCAAGGGGGGGTTTGGAAGAAAAAGGGCCTCCAGCAGTGGGGTTTGGCCCGAGGGCAGGTCCAGCCCCAGGTCCAAAACTCGGGGGAGCTGACGTCATCGATGACGTCAGCAACAAAAAAAATTAAAAAAAATCGAAAAAAAACAAAAAAATTCAGATTTTTTAAAAATAAATACTTAGTCATATTTTTCACTTCCCACACCAAAAATCTTTTAAAAACATATTGTCCAAATTAATTGTTTAGGTAAACAAATATGTGAAAAAAAATAAAAAAATGAATAGTATTTGCCCTAAACTAGGGCAACTGTTGGAAACCAACATTGCTTTTTGCAAGGGCAGCCACTATTCACATGAATAGTGGCTGCCCTAGCACCCCCTTGCCATGGCTAAGGGCAACTAGTGGAATTGCTCTAATTACACAACTGTAAACACACAAAAAATAATTAAAAGAACAATAGAACAAAACTAACGACGATGATAAAATCGATTTGTCTCATCAAGGAACAGAAGCCGTCCAATTTGTAATGATCTTTTTGACCTGAAGATTCCACGAAACATGAGTGGATCTTTCACTGGAAGATTAGGCACTCAGAATGTCTCCACACGTGAAATATATAAGAGGAAAAAGTTGAGTCATAAAGCTGTAGAGCGGCTTGCAAAGTCTTTTCCAAATTTCCTACAGCCTTGCTATTAAAACATGGAACTTCAATGTGGCATGGCTAACGTTGAAAGTCCTTTGCATCTAGTTACGAAAGGAGAAAGAAAAGGAATTTTTTAAAAAGCACTTTTCTTTGCCTTTACACGTGAGAAACTCTATCCTTCCACTTTTCCCCTTTTCCATTGGCTTTCAGTTTGGCTTGGCTAGGTTTTACATGTCTTACAATGTCCCTATATTCTTCCGCGCATAAAAGAAGAGTGTTTAACTTAATATATATTGTTGGCCTATTTTTATTTTTTATTATCTCACATAACTAGTAGTAATATACCTTTTCATTTGCTTGCAAATTAAGCAGTTTTTGCGTTTTTAGGGAATTGAAATGCAAATTTTAAGCCTTTTTTTCTTTTTCTTTCAACCTAATTGTTTTTCATTGTCTTCCCACTATCATTTGCCTCCTTTCTAAATTTTTCTGGCAGCAATACATTGTGGCAGACACCAAGACCCATATGGAGATTCACCTTGAGAATTTGGGAACATAAAAAAGATTCTTAAGCATGTCAACCAGAAAACTGCGTAGTGGATTCTTTTAACATTATTGGGTTACTCATTTTTTGTCTGTACATTGAAGTGTATCAATACTATGTGTTAGAAATTCAAATTAATATTAGAGAAGATGGAAGAAAACCTCCCTCCCTTTTACTACTTCTATTCTATATTTTTATCGAATGAAATGAAGGAATTCGAACTTGAGACGTGTTCGAGTTTTGTAAGAAAAAGACTATTAGACCGGTTATACGCAATTTCACTTGTTTGGGCCTCGCTTCAATGCAAACCATAAGAAAACGTCCATACCAATGCAAACCATGCTGCCCTTGATGATTTGGGCTACCATAATCCATATGGTCCTCTTAAAGATTTTTGCCCATTGTTACCTAAATATATTTGGGTCACTTATTATGCTAATACGGGCTAGCCCATTCCAATTCTTTATGAGCTTGAACCCTTGGGCTGATGCAAAATTTTGAAGTGGTTTGTTTAGGGGAGTTTTAGTAATATACCTAAAATGGAGGCTGAAATTATATATAAAAAAACCCACATAGAATACACTTTAGAAACATACCAAAAAATCATTTACCTCATAAGAAATAAGTGTTAAAGTTCCTCTAAATTACTGATTAATTTAAAACAAGCCCAACACAAAAAACCCAAAACAAGCCCAGCAAGCCCGAAGTACATTGTTAATACCATGTCACAAAAGTACATTATTAATACTATGTCATAGAAGTACATTGTTAATATAATGTCATAGAAGTACATTGTTAATACCATTTCATACAAAAAATTCAAGAAAAAAAACCCAAAAAAGCCCAGCAAGACATCGATATCCTTTGCAGAAATCACCTCCAATTGTCCACGGTTTCACTAGAAACAATCACAAAGGCAAAAATAAATACCTCTACAAGAAAAGAAAAAAAGTATACTATTAATACTATATCATAGAAGTACATTGTTAATACTATGTCATATAACTATCTTCCTAATAAAAATCACATTCTGCATATCATAAACTTCAAGTGCACAACTATATATAAAGCAAAATATAGAGCATGCTTTGTTACTGAAAATCTATTAATACTATGTCATAGAAGTACATTGTTAATACTATGTCATAGAAATCAACTCAGTTGCAGGGTATGAACAATATAACAATTGTTCATACCACTTACTGTAAGTTAACAACTACATCATTTAATTTGCATAATAGGTCTGACAAAGTCTACTAAACAAATCTCGAAGGATTGGTCTCAATCTAGCGGTCGGATCAATGTCGATTGCACGATCAAACGGTCCGAAACAATTGAACCTCGATATTGCATAATAATATCCGTTCGATAGTCAAACAGTAACCTATCGCTAATCTGAGCTTACCGTCGTGCTCAGGACGACGTGGAGAAAATTTTAGAACACAATGGACCACCATCTAGTGGCCCACGCGCCACCACTCATTGCGCGCAGCGGTTGGTGTCTTGGGAAAATTTCGGCGATGGAAAATTCTCGAAACCATAAGCCAATCTCCCTACCATAGAAACAGCACACATAGGGGAACATTTTTTGTTCTTGGACCTCGACCAAAAAGTGGCCGAAAAAGGCTCAATCACGGCCAAACTGACGAGAAATCTATGGGTGTTTATATCAAACTATCAAAAGCTAAAATTGATCCCAAATAACTATACTATCAGCAAGAGCATGAGGAGAGGATCGAAATCCATGCCTAGATCGATGACAACGGTTGTCAGAGCAGCCGAAAAACTCGAAACTCTCGAAGGTTCTTGGAGCTTGCGACAACGCAAAGAGGTTTGGCTAACCGGGGTTAGGCTCAGGCCTGGTTCGCCGGCCTCCTATGGTCATTTTCCAACTGGCCATGCGTCTAGCCATGGCCGAAGCACCAAGATCGCCAACCAAAACTAGCCGACCTGGTTTCCATGAAGGAAGAGAGATGAAACAAAGAGAAAGAGTCAGGGGGAAGAGAAAGACGCGCCATATTTTTTTAATATGAATTCAACACCAAAGGATAAACCCGAAAATCAGATAGTAAGTAAACCCAAAAAAAGATAGCTGGCAATAATAGGGTGTATATATAAAGTCTATTTCATGTAGGAAAGGGTGTGTTTATAAAGTCAGTTTCATGTAGGGTTTCTCAATGATTCTATAGCTAAAATGAGTTTCTTTATAGTTATCTATTTGTTTAAAGTATGAATACAATTTCCATTTATTGAATCGATTGGTGTTTATTTATTTTGGGTAAATAGATTTTTTTTTTTTTTTTGTTATAAAGGATCCCTAATTCAAAGATATCAGGAAAATACATTTTTTCCCTCCTTCCCTAAAAGGATACATTTCTACTTCATACAAATCACAATTTCACACATACGCAAAATGAATTCATCAAAAACACAAAATGATAAATCTCTGCATACATGTAAAACTGTGATTGACAAAAAGTAGGAGTTTCTACTTCCAAGGAGGCAAGTATGAAAAAATGATGGTTAACAAGTTGAGGAAGAGGGGGCTAGGGAGATATATGTTGCCGATTTATTTTTATATTCTTCATTAGAGATATATGTTACATTTTAGTGAAATATACACAAATTTAGGATCCATAAAAAAAATCACATGAGATAAATTATAAGATTGTTGAGGCCCAAAAAATCCAAGGTTGGGCCCAAATATATTTCTAGCCCAGTACGACACCTAACTTGGGAAAAAACCCAACTTAGGTACGCAAGAGTTTGTCATATACGCTTGCACACGTTCCACGCCAAGCAAATAAGCAACACGCCACGTTACAAGCTTAAGTGGGCCCAAGCCATGCGAATGCCTAGGGCTTGCTGAGCAGATTGTGGTATGGATGGTTACGTTCATTCACGAGGCCCATTGATGGGCCAAGAAGTGGAAGTTTTGGGTTGCTTGGGAGCCCCAAAACTCAAGTCCATTTCTTGAGCCCAAATATGTGGGTAAGCATGAAAGAGAGAAAAAGGTAGCTCATTACCTTAGAAAATTGACCCATCACCTTAGTAAAAATAGTCCATCACTTTAGAAAGTTGGCCCATCCTTTTAGTGAACTAGCCAATTACCTTAAAGAATGGCCCAAATGACCTATAAAATATCTGAAAGTCTCCAGCACATGGCTAGAGACAAAACAACGACAAAAGCCAAAGGTTACCTATGTATGCAGATTGCTGGGAATATCCAGCACATGGCCAAAGACAAATCCCAACACAAGCCATCCAAAAAACCAAAGGATACTTGAGCAAAACACACTTTAGACCAGCGCCATTACCCACTCATTTCTCCTACCAGCTCTTGCCATGAAATAAGGGAGGAAAGAAGGAGAGATGGTAGCCAAAGATAGGAGATTGCCACAGGGACAGTTACGGGAAGACTCTAGAGCTCCCAAAAATCTTGTCTCTGTGTATTTGGATTGAGGGAGATTTCATAAAAAGAGGTTGAATCGAAGGAAGAGAAGTGAAATGAAGGGGAGACTTGGTAAAATTAGGGAGAAACCATTAGGGTTTCTTGGAAAGAGGGAGCTTCCAACGGCAATAAAAAAGGTCATCTCCTACCCATTAGAACAACCACAATAAGAGAGCAAGTATCATCTCTCATCCTTGAAACCACATCAAGAGAGCAAGCATCATCTCTCATCCTTACAACACGCATCCAGAGAGCAAGCTTCATATCTCATCCCTGAAACCTTTGCAATTTCGAGCCCCACTCCTATATCTTCTCCCATCTTCTCTTCTGATAAATTGTTCCAAAGCTTAACAGAGCTTTCGTCAAGCTGCCGGAAACTACTCAACACACCTATTGTTATTCCACCATCTCTCTCTCTTCAACGAACCCTTTTAGAATCCTTTCACCCTTGCCTTAAACCTCTGTTTCTCATAGGAAATCGCAGCTCTTTCTCTCTCTCATGCTAAACTCATGAATGCTTAGCTCCCATGCCAAGCCAAGAATTTATTTGTAAGCGACTGTTGGTTTCATTGGTGAAGAAGACCAA
>NW_018922542.1:80034-96776 GCF_002207925.1 Prunus avium
AATCTTAGTTGGGATGTCTATGCCAGAGTTTCTTTGATCCTGCATGATTATTTTATAATGGCCTTTTTGTGGTTAGTGGCTTTTTTTGGCTTAATTATTAATGCAATCCTAGAAATTTCAAAAAAAATAAAATAATAATAAGACTAACCTTCTTGAACTGATCCTTAATAAAGGTTGAAAATCATATTAAATACTGAAGAAGCCAATCTTATTGTATATAAATGTTGATTTGGACTAACCTTCTTGAATTGATACAAGAAAATTATGCTTAACAAACACGAACCAAAGGCACGTACGAAACCACAATGGCAACTACTCTAGAAACAATAATGCTATTTGTATCACTTTGACTGACCACCTTACTGACTACCTCTCTAATAGAGGTGGACCCCACCAGCATATGTGAGACCTATCTGTATTAGAGAGGTGGGTGATAAAAGTTGTATAAATAGCAGCACCCTATATAAATAATGATGACATGTTGAACCCAATGCCACAAGATTTTTAAAAGGATAAAAAACATGAAGATCAACGGCCACATGACCAAAATAATAAGTTCATATAATAACTTAACACAATACATAACATATTCAGAACTACTTTAATGTTCGAATGATAAATCAAACTTGAGTGTAAAGTGGCGCGGTTACCGCATCTCCACTTAATGCAACCTTTGACTCTAAAACACATTATAAGGCTCGTCACTTTCTTTAAGTTATTATTCAAATAGGCGTTGGAATAATTCCAACTTAGGATCTAGAGATCATAGGAATTGGAATAGTTCTAGAGTTTAAATAGAAGGGAAAAAGAGAAACTACATTAGGCCCTACCCTAGAAAAAAGAAATCGGATCTAGAGATCATTGGCATATGTACTAGCATTTACATTTTGTGTACCAAATTTGGACCGGTGCTTAATTATCCATAATGCGGTAACAATTAATCGATGACTAAGACTGACACTTGCTTAAATCACGATAGCCTCACGATTCCAAAATGATATGGATCCATTTTGCTCCCTTTGTTTCATCTTTTGACATGTAATTGTCCGATTAGATGGTAGATGTGAAAAAAATAAAAACAAATTAAATAGCTATTTTATATAAATAAAAAAAGGAACAAGTTAGCCTAGGTGTCCATTTCACGACAAGTAAAAGAGTGCCAGATGAGATTTGTTGAAATGGGATCATGTTGAAACGTCTAACTCAAGTGGTCGGCCATTAAAACAATCGACTAATTAGGTGAGGGCAGAGAGGAAGAGCATGTGGCCTTTAGAGTCTCCATAGTGATATGTTTTAAGTGACATATATATTAATTCTTCATGAAATGCGAGATGTGGACCTCCATATGTAGACACCGATGCATTCATAAATTATGTTGCAGAAAGGGCTACAAGACAAAAATTTGCACCCCCATTTTAGTTATGCAAGGTCCCTACTTCTGATAGTTTCTTCCCTGAGAGTTCATATTTGAGCTCAAGCAATTTATTATGGCATGGGCCCTTGAAATGTGACGACACATATGAAATGCTACGTGCACGTTTATATAAATAGAATTACGAAATGTTGTGAAGTATATAGAATGCTACGTATATGATAATATAAAATTATGAAGATATATGATTCATTCTTAGACTCACATCAATTAACGATTAATGATTATATTCAGTTTCAAATATAGATTCAAGTATAGGTTGAATGTGGTGTAGATATAGGCCCAAATCTAGCATGTATCCTTGGCGAATCTGGACAAATTTTCTCCTAGTTTTGGGGTCTTTTAAGTTTTCTATTTCTTGTATAATTGTACTAAAACTCTATGACATATAAATAGGCACTTTAGCATTAGATTATTAAAAAATGTGATAAAGCTAAGACATCAAATTGGATTTGAGCCAAGGGTGAGAGAAGAGAGAATTAGGGTTTGTGAGAGATCAAATGGGGTTTTTCATTATAACCAAATGAGTTTTTTTATATTAGTGAATTTCTCGAGAATCACCAAAAAGGATGTAGGCATAACGTTGAACCTTTATAAATTCTTGTGTTCTATGTATGCGTGTATACTTTGTGGTTTCGTGTGTGCTGTATCTTTGCATGACTTTTGTGTGATAGTTGCGTAGTCCATCAACAACAAGGTCTTTGAGTGTTTACGCAAACAGTCTGACCGTATAATTTGAAGAAGAAATTAAATATGCAGGTTAACCCTAAATGTAGATTATCCACAACGATGAACTAGCTAAGACTCGTCACTCAAGCATGGACTTTTTTAATTTGCCTTTTGTCTCGTAGTTAGAGTTATATAAGATCTCTTTCGGTCTATCAAGGTCTAACAAATTTTGATTATTTTACTTTTCTTGTAATCTGGGCTATTGGTAACCCAACTTAAACAATGACCCATCGACCCAAAAAAAAACTAAAACAATGACCCTGCTCTCTTAGAACATTTACTTGATTCACAAGGATTTGAAAAAAGTAAATCTTAATGTAATTAAGGATATTATTAGTGAATATTCTGATATAGAATAATAACACACACATACTCTATATATGGAAATCAAACGTGCGATTGATTAAAATGACAAATCTTTGTGCCAACCTAGATTAATTCTTATTAGCTGTTGATTTTTTTCAGTCACATACACATATAGATATATATTCATAGTTTAATCTTTGTGTTCAAACTTTGATCTGTTGTCCCAATTACAGAACTGGAAGGTGGGTATTTCCAACAAATTTTGACTTTTCAAAGAGAAAATTCGGCCCTGAACAATGCATTTCGTGCCTTGTGGTGAATATGAACTTGCTTATGAAAGTCTCTCAATTACTCTTTCGGCAATGTTTTCTTGAGAGAAATTAAAAAATTAATAATCAACAAGAAGAGACAAGATTAAAAACGTGTTTCGACGAGTAAAAATGGATAATGCATGCCACCATTTTCTTCTTTTTTTTGAAAAAAATAAAATTTAAAAGAACTAAAACTATGATTACTGGTTCTCATGCGGACAATTTGTTGGCAGCAGTCAGAAGCCAGCAGCCAGCAGTTTATATATATTTAATGTTGAAGTCTGGAGAGCCAAAGACTCTTCCCAACCTCAACAATAACATTCAGTCCACAGTTTCATGCATCTATATACTGAAGTAACCAAGCTTTTTAGTTATATTAAAAAGATTGCGACTGTATATATATTATCGTAGTATTCATAACAACTTAAAAAGAAAAAATGAAAATTCATTCAATCATTTTTTTCCTGCTGAATTGGTGGACCCTTGGGTGTAAGGGAGCCAGCATTTACTCACGAGGAGAGTACCAAAGTACAAAGTAACATAAACATATGCTAATTGTGTTTTCTAACTCTAAGCCACTTTCACTAGTTACACAATCTTCTGATATAACACATTCTGTTTTTATTAATTAGAACTGGCGTACTTCTGGTGATCGAAATGACAATTTGACAAGAATTAATTAATTTGAACTTTGGGTTTAAATGCTTTAATTACTTTTTAGTTGTGGGTTAATTATGGAATTGATAAGAATTCAACAAAATAGCCAACCTTACTTAAGTGAGTCATAAGCCGAGCTTTAATGAGCTACAAGGCGGCCGGCGCCTAAAAACTAAAAAAGTAGGCCAATTGAATGTAATGTTGGTGTTGGCATCGACCTCCAACTACTCACAACAACTGCCCTAATTTACACGTCAAAAAAGTCTCTCTTTATAATCTTTTGATTTAAACCAAAAACCCAAAGTCAATTGCATAAAATTTTCTCCCAACCACATAATATTTTCATGGCAAAAAAAAAAGAAACAGTAAACTTCAACTTCAACACAACATGGCCATCTTTCTCTCCCTCCTTTTAAAAACCCCATCTCCTACGCTCTTCATAACATAACCTCTCCTCCTCACTAAGCTCACCCGACAAAACATTCATTCAACCCACCTAGCCATCTCTCTCTCTCTCTGGTGGCCATGGGGGCACGACACCGCTTCGAGCCAATTTCTAGATGTAGCACCGAGGGAAGATCAAGCCAAACCGTTGCAGCAGACCTTGATGGCACACTCCTTGTGTCACGCACTGCCTTCCCTTATTACATGCTTGTTGCAATTGAAGCCGGCAGTCTTCTAAGAGGCCTAGTTCTGTTAGCATCCGTCCCGTTCGTCTATTTCACCTACTTGTTTTTATCCGAGACCATAGCAATCAAAACCTTCATCTTCATTACAATTTCTGGCCTTAAAATGAAGGACATTGAGATGGTGGCAAGGTCTGTGCTGCCCAAGTTTTATGCTGAAGATGTTCATCCAGAGACTTGGAGAGTTTTCAATTCATTTGGCAAGCGTTACATAGTCACAGCCAATCCCAGAATTTTGGTTGAGCCTTTTGTCAAAAACCTCTTGGGTGCTGATAAGGTTCTTGGCACTGAATTGGAGGTGTCAAAATCTGGGAGGGCAACTGGGTTCGTGAAAACACCAGGTGTTCTTGTTGGAGAGCTCAAAAGAGAGGCCATTCTCAAGGAGTTTGGTACAAACTTGCCTGATTTAGGCCTGGGAGATAGAGAGACTGATCATGATTTCATGTCCCTTTGCAAGGTATGTTCATTTCATCATGCATAATTCCCCTCTCCTTTTTTTTTTTTTTTTTTCTTCTGGGTTTTATTTATTTGTTTTTTTAAAATTTCTGTTTTCCCTGTGCTGATTTGTTCATTTGTGAGCTGTTTCTTAGCTGAATATAAATGGTAACGATAACCATTAGAAAGGACAGTGCCATTCATCTAAGATTTATTACAAGTTTGGTGAGAGCCTTAATGGCAACAGTATGATATCAGCTGCTACACATGCATTTTACTGGAACCATTTTAACATGAATCATAACCTCTTTTTGGCTCATGCTTTTCACTTTCCATACTTTATTTTTTTACCACATTTATTTCACAATGCTTGACAACTGACACCCCCATACACTCTTCATGCACCAACCCACTTTCTTTATTCAATCCCAATTAACCCTTGTGACTTTGCACAAACCAAACTTTCTTTTCACCACAAGTTATATATATCTATATATACAAATTAAGCAATATTTTAAAGAAGTAGAGATTATTGGGTCATGTTTGGTCATGACTTTTGCATTTCCTGTTTTTAATTCTAACAAAATTCTGTTTGATAACAATTTGACTTAAAGAAGTTCTTCTCATGTTAACCCTATGACTCTCTTTTTGACTTGTCATTTTCGCAGGAAGGGTACATGATCCCAAGAACCAAATGTGAGCCATTGCCAAGAAACAAGCTTCTGAGCCCAATCATATTTCATGAGGGCAGATTGGTCCAAAGACCTACCCCCATAGTTGCCCTATTGACCTTTCTTTGGCTGCCAATTGGTATTCTTCTCTCCCTCCTCAGAGTCTACACAAACATCCCATTGCCTGAGAGAATTGCAAGATACAACTATAAACTCCTGGGAATTAACCTAATTGTTAAGGGCACCCCTCCCCCTCCCCCCAAGAAAGGTCAAAGCGGGGTCCTATTCATTTGCAACCATCGTACGGTTTTAGACCCCGTTGTCACAGCAGTTGCATTAGGAAGAAAAATCAGCTGTGTCACATATAGCATAAGCAAATTCACTGAACTGATTTCTCCGATCAAGGCCGTGGCTCTGTCGAGGGAGAGAGAGAAAGATGCTGCAAATATCAAGCGTTTGCTGGAGGAAGGAGACTTGGTGATTTGCCCTGAAGGCACCACTTGCAGAGAGCCATTTCTGCTGAGGTTTAGCGCCCTGTTTGCAGAGCTCACTGACAGAATTGTGCCTGTTGCCATTAACACAAAGCAAAGTGTGTTTTATGGGACGACAGTTAGAGGGCACAAATTGCTGGACCCTTACTTTGTGTTCATGAACCCTATGCCTACTTATGAGATCACCTTCTTGAACCAGCTGCCTGCAGAGCTCACATGCAGAGGAGGGAAATCTGCCATTGAAGTTGCAAATTATATTCAGAGGGTTTTGGCTGGGACTTTAGGTTTTGAGTGCACCAATTTGACCAGGAAGGACAAGTATGCTATGATGGCAGGGACAGATGGCAGAGTTTCATCACCCATCAAGGAAAAGGAAAAGGAAAAGGAAAAGCCAAAGGCCTAATTAAGAATGGGGATATCAAGTTTATTAGTTTAATTACCCCATGAGATTGATGATCAAATTCTCTACTGTTTTCCAATATGTTCAAAACTTGTTTTTTTTTTTTCATAATAATGAAACTGATTGTGATAATTATCATAAAATGTTTGTTAATTAGTATTCATAATAATGAAACTGATTGTGATAATTATCATAAAATGTTTGTTAATTAGTATTAATTAATGTATATGTGTTAATTTTGATATTTGCAAAATATTTTTTGTTACAGTCTTGCGCTGGTGGTGGTGTGGGCCTAACATAGTTAAGTGACCGGTTTAAATGTGTTTTAATGGCATTGTTAAAACAAAAAGACAAATAATAAAACCCTGCCTAAATCAGAAAAGTTTATTCCTGACATTTTTCCAGTACCAATTTATTATATTGGTAGAACAGCAATTTAACTAACATTAGTTCTGCAAATGTGAAGGAGGCCCAGTTCTTCTCTCCAAAAAAATTTGAGAATTCTCTAAGTATATATATTGAGAGCTTCTATTGGATTCCTCAAATAATCTTATTTGAGAGACACCCTTGTAGGGCCATTCTGCCTTGTATTTCACTAATACAAACGTCTATTTTGTAGATATTCATTCAAAGATTATCTTTACAAAAAAATTACTTGAATCCGATATCATTTTATCACTCAATTAAATTATTGAAATTGAAGTACTTTCTTGAAGCACCGTGTTCATTGATTTTGTTGGTCTTAATTATGCCTTAATGATTTTCAATTTGTATGATTTTTTGTAAGGATGATCTTTGAATGAAGATGTGAAAAATAGATGGTTTGGATAGTTGAAATTTTTTGTTGTAAGAGCACCTCTAGCACAAGGGCCTTAACCGGGCAAAAGGTAGCCAGAGGCCTGAATCCAACTCTAGCGCACGAAGTCTAGCCCGGGCAAGCCCAGGAATTGGACTGGGCTGTTGCCCCAAGGCGCTGACGTAAGCTGTGACGTCACGCTAACGTCAACAAATGATTTTTTTATAAAAAAGTTATTGTTGCCACATGTATTTCATGCGCCAACAGTAAAAAAAATTGAAAATCAGTCGCTTTCGTCAGGATTGACCCACCAGCCCACAGAAACCAACGACTATAAGCCATGTGGCTTCTCCTGGAGCCTCCGATTTAAAAATCTTATACAATACAACGGATGTCAATTTTTGGCTACATTTAAATATAAAAAAATCAAAAAAATTTGTGAAAAATATCAAAAAATTATGGAAATTTTTTCTATAAATACCTTCGAATATTATTCACTTTCAACACCAAATCTTCATACAAATTCATCTCCTTTCAATATTTTTCACTTTCCACACCAAATTTTCTACTTCAAAATTCCATTTGTGCAAAAATACAAATGACCTCTACCATCGAAGCCGGAGGGTCATGGATGTTTTATTCAATTTAATGTCATTTAAAAAAAAATATTTCTTGCATTTCCAATTTCATTTTTTTTAATTGATTATTCAAGGCAAAAAAAAAAAAGAGGAAAACCGCTACACATGGCTCCTCAAGTGAATAATATTATGACACACACGATATATTTCATTTTTTTAATGCCCGCCGTGGGTTCCAATGGTGGGTTCCGTGTCGGAAATAACGGCAATGTTACGTCCTCCGAAGGAAAATACTCCCCCACGTCATGATCCAGTGGAACCGCATCCGCTAATGATTGAGTCATTCTTGTACTAGATTGTGTCGGACTATAAGGACCGAGAGTATGAGTGAGATGTGAATTTTATAATAAATATGGACACGTGGCAACTGGAAATCTTATCCGAAAATGTTATCTGAAATTTTAGGTGAGAATTTTATAATAAATAATGACACGTGGCAACCAAAATTTTTATCCAAAATGCTTATCAAAATTAATGGTTTAAGTATAAAAAATAGAAAATAAATTAAAGTAAATAGTGTTTGCCCTTGCCCTTTGGGGTGGAACCAAAAAAGGAAAGGCTGTCACTATTCATGTGAATAGTGACAAACCTTGCCTTGCTTTTGCCTTGCCCTTGCCCTTTGGGATAGAGTTTCTCTAAGGGAACCTAAAGGGTGTCCCTCAAATAATCCCTCAATATAATATAATATATATATATATTAAGCTTCAGTTGAGGGATCCCTCAAATGAGGGACACCTTTGTAGGGCCCATCATACATTGTATTTCATTAATCAAAACGGTCTATTTTGTAGATATTCATTTGAAGATCAACTCTGCAAAAAATAACTTGAATCCGATATGATTTGATTGCTCAATTAAATTATTGAAATTTTAGTACTTTCTTGAAGTACTATGTTCATTGATTTTGTAGGACACAATAGATGTCTAAACGGTTTCTGATTTGTCTAATTTTTTTGTAAAGATAATCTATGAATGAAGACCTAAAAAATAAATGATTTGGATCTTTGGAAAAAAAAATAATCATAGGGTACCCTAAAGGGCGTTCCTCAAATAAAATTATTTAAAAAATTCTTCAATACAAGGGGACTATATTTATATATATTGCAATTTTTGATTTGGAGCAGAGAGCTAAGAACATAATTAATTGGTATTGTTTTGGTAATTAATTAGTTATAATTTGGGTAAATTATTTTAGTATTTTCTCATCTTCAGTCTTTTGTATTTTCACATTATATTAAGAAAATATTTTTGCTCACCACTTTAACTTAATGTGTACATTCACCACCATTCTCGACACTCAAATAAAACATCTTTGCTTTATATTTATGGGACCAAAGTTATGTTTATGGACACGTGTAGTGTTAAGAATGGTTGTAAGGGTATACTTTGGGTTATATGAGAAATTATATAATAGTACTGTACCACCACATCAGCTGGTAATACTCCCATTCAAAATTTGACACATGTCCATCTTTTAAAAACAAAAATTGTTGTTTTTTAACAGTTGAATTGAAATTATAGTGTTACCCTTTTAAAGCATTAAAAATGAAAAAAATGAAAAAAAGGGTCAACTACGGCCCACCCGAACCCAGCACTGCATCCCCTCCCACCACCACCACCACCACCTTCCTCTTTTTCTCTTCCTCTTTGTTTGTCTTCTTCCCTCCATATATATCTCTCTCTAGAAAACAAGGAAGTTAAGTTAACTATGGATTCGCCGATAAGTTGAAGATAATATAGCTCAACTAACATTATTTTTAAAATTAAAAGCCTCCATTTTTGGGTTTGGGTCGGTGGTCCCTTTTTTTCTTTGTTTGTTTGTTTTTTTTTTGAAACAGTAGCAATTCAATTGCATAAACAAGATATAGGGCCGGTGGTCCCTTTGTAACCTTCGGAAAATTCATGAATCATGATTCATGAGCATGACCAAAGCAGCATATATAGGGCCCCCTTATACTCATAAATTTTGCCAGCTCCATTTTGTCCGCCCAATTGGATGAGAACACGTGGTATGACAGGCTGTATAACTCATATTTATTATATTTTTAACCTCTCAACAAGACCTATCATGAAACGGGATATCACTATTTTGCTATTCCAGTCAATAACATTATGACATATGACATAATATTATTGGTCGAGAATAGTAACACAGTGTTATCCCCATTACAACTAGTCTTTTGTCCAATCTGGCCTGCCACGGCTGCTCGGACCTTGCCCACAAATCTCTGTGTGCTAGCCTTAAATTTCACATGCATAGCCATACAATATGCATGTGAAGCGTCAGCCCTAGCTACCTACCTAAGCCTTTGTTTCATTTAATTAGAAAATGTACTGGAAACCTTGGGCTAGCTGCATATGCATAATTCTAACATAGTGAAGCATAAATTCATGGGGACCTCACCTCACCATGTGTGATAAGATTTGATACGCCTGCATACTCAATTAATTTATTAAAGTGGGGGTAGCTAATAATATAGAGAGGAAGTACCGTTAAATTATTAAGGTTTGGTTTATAATTAGCAGCCACTATAGGCACTAGCTAGCATTAGATTCCGAACCAGTTAGGTTCATTTCCAATTTTCCATATATATATATATATATACCGTTCTAAGTAATTTTCCGGTGACTATTGCTTAGCCTTTTACCCCAGTCTGATGAGCACCTAGCTAGCTAGCTAGCTCTCTCATTTAAACACAACAAAAGTATATTTTTAACTACGTAGGTCAGGGAGCGGCTCAATAACGTGCATGTCATGTGATGGTGGTACCGTCTCTTTAATCTTAATGCCATAATGCACGGCCCCTCGCACCCACGCGTACTCTCGTCACATCAATATAATTCGATAAATGGTTTGTAGTTTAAGTGGTTAAACGCTACGTGGACCGTAAATTCTATATACAGCCCAATCAAAAGCTACGTGGTCCATAGTCTTACTGATCAAAAGGTTGGTTTCTCATGTTTGGGCTTCCTTCTAGGTTGGCCCAATCCAGACTCGCTTTTTTGTCAGAATTTTTTTTAAATTTAAAAATTATTACGTATGGTCGCTGTCAGAAGCTAACTCCAAAGTCCAGAACCCAATTCCGGAAAAACGAAATGACCAAAAAGGGCTTTCTGTTCAGTTTGCACGGAACGACAAAAGCCGGCAAGCATTGAGTAATTTCATGAAGGAAGAAGGGTAATTGTGTCAAGATAAGCGTCAAACTGTCGTCAGTTTCCCCATCTCCTGCCTGACCGTAGATTCTATAGACAGCACAATCAAAAGCTACGTGGACCATAGTCTTACTGATCAAAAGGTTGGTTTCTCATGTTTGGGCTTCCTTCTAGGTTGGCCCAATCTAGACTCGCTCTTTTTTCAGAATTTTTTTTTTAATTTAAAAATTATTACGTATGGTCGCTGTCAGAAGCTAACTCCAAAGTCCAGAACCCAATTCCGGAAAAACGAAATGACCAAAAAGGGCTTTCTGTTCAGTTTGCACGGAACGACAAAAGCCGGCAAGCATTGAGTAATTTCATGAAGGAAGAAGGGTAATTGTGTCAAGATAAGCGTCAAACTGTCGTCAGTTTCCCCATCTCCTGCCTGCCTCTCAGCTTTCCAAGTCCCCGTGAAGTTGAAGACCGTAAAAACATCAAGAGCTTGCCGATGAAGCCCTCTACTACGGCATCGAGTCGCAGCTCAAGTCGGCGATGTCGCCGCCTCCTTTCTCCGGTATCGACGCATCCGTCGTCACCACCGTCCAACCAGCCTACGATGGCTGCCCCTCAGCGATCGCCACCGGCGACGATGGCTCCGTCTGGATTGCCCATGGCGGCCAGCTGTCGAGCTACGATTGGAATCTGAGCCATTCCGGAACGATTCGAACGCATTTGGAGGACATAACCTCGATTTGCCGGGTGTATCCTGACATCGCCGCCGGAGGATCCGAATCATCCGCGGGGCTTTACTTCTACGACTTCTCCGGCGTGCGAAACCTCGGGTCGATCCACTGGACCGACCCGAACGATCCGAGAATCTTCAAGGCCCGAGTCACCGCCATTGCCGACTCGCCGAGCTCGGTCTTCGCGTCGTTCGATTGCCCGCACCGAGAGAATTGCATACTCTTGATCGACAAATCCACGCTGAAGATTGTGTCGGAGCTAAGCCGGCAGCCGGGGAGCTCGGCGAAGAACCTAGCCGTTGGAAAGCTGAGGTGGCTTCCAGAGACGAGCATGGTCGTGGGGAGCTCGGTCACGTGCGGCGCGTTTGGGTACTCGGGGTATATCCGAATTTGGGACCCGAGGGCGAATGAGATGGTTTGGGAAGCGAACGAGCCGGGTTCGGGCCGGAGCAGTAGGTTCGGGGACTCATTCGCTGACGTGGATGCCGACGTCGAAGAGTCGACCCTGTTCAAGGTGTGTTCAAAGTCTGGGGATTTGGCAGTGGCAGACTTGCGTAAATTAGGCGATGATCCGTGGGTTTATTTACAAGACAAGAACCCGAGCATGAGGAACACAAGCGGCGATCGGCCGGTTGGCCATAGCAGTAGTGTAATTCGCTGTTACAGAAAGCAAGTGTTTGTGGGGAGGGAAGGTGGGTTGGAGGTTTGGTCGAGAGTGGCGAAAGCAGAAAACAGGGTGGCAATAGAAAATGGGGTTTATGAGGGGTGGTATAGGAGGAATTTTGTGGATAAAGTTGAGGATTCTGAGAGAGGGGTTATACAGAAAATCGAAGGCGGCGGAGATAGGCTCTTTGTGATAAGAGAAGAAGTTGAAGGTGTTGAGGTTTGGGAGAGCTCTTGTTCTTCTGCTGCAGTTTCAGTTTTGTGATTCAAAAGGAGGCTCTGTAATATCAAACACTGTATTGGTACTATGTTTTGCGTTTCTGGGCATATTGGTATTGTGGCACATTGTCTCAGGTTTCGTTTCTTTGCTTCCTTTTATGGATGAATATTTTGGATATATCTCCTTTACCTGGTATTTTCTTATGTAATTACATGCTAAGAGAGGAGTTACCTTGAAACAAAGTTGGTATGGAGTGGAGGAATGTCAACAATGAGCAGTTTGCATCATTCACATGATTGGAGGCTTTCAATTAGTTGTAAGCACTTTCAGGTTCCATCGTTACTCTAATCAGCAGTTCTGCAGTGCTTTCGTTTGTTTGTTGGTACCGTCGTTACACTCATCTCATTGTTTAGAGTTTAATCTGCAGAAGTCGGAGCCAGTGATTGCAGACATGTACGTCAACAACCTATTTGCAAATTGCTGGTATGTAGACGCATTTTGAGACACTGTGATCCACTTCTTCGCTTGACCTGCATTTTACCTTATTTGCCTCTGAGATCTTCTCTTGATGTTAGTTTGTAAAGTTGATGAATACTTTTCCATGCCATTTTCTTTGTTCTTACTTGCATGATATTCTGCATTATGGCTTAGGGAGACATTCTACACAAAGTGCAATGCTCAAAAGAATTAGTAATAATCACACTAACTAGGCACATGCTTGCACAATTCACACAGGAATAAAACTTGCAGTAACTCTTAAAATAATGATTTGTCCAATATTGTTTGTACCGATTTCTTTTGTTTAACTGTCCATTGTCTAATTTATAATTCTTTTTAGTTTCCTTTAATAATTAAGATTTGAAAGAATTTGCCTTAAATTTGTGACTTCTCACACTCGGAGACCAAAACTCTTCTCATGCAGGGGTTTGGGATTTTTGTCCATGTCAATACCGCCAGTACTTTCTAAAGCTACAGGCACCTGAGTGTATATGAGGCTGAATGCGTAGGTATCAAACAGAAAATCCTCTTCTACATGGTTCTGGTTCTAATAGCCATAGGATTTATTATTTTTCTTGAACTGAAGCCATACGGTGCAAAGTGACAAAACCTCTCTCTCCTCTGCAGATAAGCAAATTGCGGAAATTTTGTCTCTTAACTTAAGCATGCAACCATGTGCCTCGGCCAGTTGGTGCAAGGTTGTCCATCTACTTTGAATGTCCCTCGGCGAGTTGGTCTATCAGGAGGCAGAATTGGGGTTTGCCACATGATTTTATCCCCTAATTTCTGATTGTTTGTGGCAAATCAAGATCAAGAAAGGTAACTGCCCCAGTTGGAACATCATTTGTACTTTCAGTAGTAAGTTGTGTTATTGCTTTACAAGCGGATATTTGGGAAGCTACATATGGTTATGAACACGGTATGATTGACAAGATCCATGAGGCCATCCGCATGAGTATGTTCTGGGTTCTTACACACATCTTCTCCTTGGAGCCATAAATAGAATTGGTGATATGAGCTGTGCTGGTATTTTCAAGGGTTTATTAGTGAAAGAGGCGACGAGCAGGTACATGATTGACGTTCACTCGGTGTGCATGAACAAGTGGATCAACGTTCACTTGGTGTGCATGTGGATTGATGTTCAGAAGACAAGGAAACACCGGGCCGCTACCAGGGCATGAGGAAACTAATGAGCAATTTGATGATACTGCACGATGCTTCTTTGTTGTACAAATATGATTAGACTGAGTCTCAGAATGAGCAGATAGTGGTGTATGAAGTCAATTGCAGAATGGTATGTGCTGCTGGGTGTCATTGATCCGCATATAATGTATTCTTCAGCAGTGTATGAAATCTGTTATCGGATAATGAAATACCCTCCTTACGCAATGCAAGCAATATTTTTAACAATTTTGACTATTGTGAGGTACAACTCCAATCTTCACAATCTCAATCATGAAGCATTCTTTAATTATTTATTTATACTCTTTTTAATTTTTAAATAAGCACCTGAACCAATCATAGAGGCAGGTCTGTTTTAAATACGAGCTTGGTAGTTCAAACTTATCACTAAGTTTGGATGTTTATTAATTAAACTTCTGCTAAATTAGATTATTAAAAGGAATATAACATAACAATTTTGATTATTTGTTCTGTAGTTAAAAAGGAAAAAACCTTCTAACTGTGCAAGTTCTGTGAACTAAATTCTTCCATTGTCCAAACTCTGTTAGGTTGCTGTTCTTTCTTTCTTCCTCCCCAACTATTCCTCCTCACAAAGTGAGATATTAGAAATGTTAACTTTAGTGAAGATCACTGGTAACTTGACCTAGCAACACTTTAATCTATTACTTGTTATATGTTTGCATTAACCTAAACTTTTTAATCAAATCTTCCATCATGCATAACATTTTTCTTTAATTCTTTTGCTTCTGCTCCTAAACTGTACATAAACTGTACATAGTGCTGACATGGGCGGATGTACTCGCTGTGTATGCAATGTGGATGACCATGGTATACTTGACTGAGGTATGGAAGCTCAATTTCACACATGCTGCTGCAATTGTCAATTTGTTCTGGGGCATTGTAGCAATACTACCAGTGGGCTTGCAATTTCTTGTGGATGCTTTCATGGGTAACTATTGGATGGTCTTGGTCTCCAGTTTCGCCTACAGTGCTGTAAGTTAATTTCTTCCAGTCTAAAAATCAATGTCATTCAGTACCATATTAATCGTTTTCGACTGCAGGGCTTAGGTTTTTTGTCAATGTCAACACCACCAGTTCTTGCTAGGGCAACAGGCACTTACAGCGCATATGAGCCGGAGTGCATAGGCCAAGGACAAAAAATCCTCTTTTATACAGCAATAGTTCTAATAGCTGTGGGAATGTCTGGTCACTTAACCTCGTTAGGGGCATTCATTGCTGAGCAGTTTATGGACTCACAATCAGACCTTGAAGACAGCATGCCCTGTCACTTTTTCCTGAGCTTCTTGATGGTGATCCTCATCCCTATAGCCGGAGTTTTTGCTATTTATTATATAAAGCCTTGGTCAATTAGGTATGGCATCCCAGCCATATGTACCTTGGTAGCAACACTTATTTTCTTGACTGGTTCGTGTTCATATCACACTCATAGAGCACAAGGCAGCCCTCTCACTACTCTGTTTAGGGTCTTTGTGGCCTCTGCCTCCAAAATTTTCAGAAGATGCCCGAGAGATGCCTCTCAGCTCTACGAAAGACGTGATGATGGTTATCAGATATCTCATACTCCTTGCCTCAGGTTTTGACTCTTCTATTTTCCATATGACACAACACATGCACACATGCACATAAAAGAGTGCAACTAATGGCACCCTTGCAACATATTTTCTTTGATTGTAAAGACAAAAACCCAACAATTTTTTTTTTTATGTATATGAAATTTAGGTGTCTAGACAAGGCTGCGATTATATTAGCCACCCAACCTCTAGAGCAACAACAAAACTCTACGAAAGACGTGATGATGGTTATCAGATATCTCATACTCCTGGCCTCAGGTTTTGACTCTTCTATTTTCCATATGACACAACACATGCTCACATGCACACATGCACATAAAAGAGTGCAACTAATGGCACCCCTGCAACATATTTTCTTTGATTGTAAAGACAAAAACCCAACACTTTTTTTTTATGTATATGAAATTTAGGTGTCTAGACAAGGCTGCGATTATATTAGCCACCCAACCTCTAGAGCAACAACAAAATAATAGGTGGAGGCTTTGCAGAGTCACAGAAGTGGAAGAAACCAAAAGCATCCTGTGCATGATTCCCATATGCACAATCTTTATCCTAATGGGTGTTGTATCTTCTATTGGGAATACCTACTTCATCGAGCAAGCAACCCACATGAATCACAAAGTTGGACGCATAAAGGTTCCTCTTCCAATCCTTCTATGGTTCTATGACCATGCCAAACAACAATTTGCCAAAATCTACTTCCAAATTGGAGGACTAACGAGGTATGGCCCCCCAATTGGAATTGCTGTGTCAATGATATTTGCAATTCTATGTTGTATCACGGCTGCAAAAGTGGAAACAAGAAGGTTAGGCGCGGTTAATAGCCACGGTCTAATTGACAAGCGTGAGGAAACAATTCCCATAAGCATCGTTTGGTTGCTTCCACAGTTTCTTCTCCTTGGAGGCCTTGATGGGATTGCAGACAATAGCATTGGTTGGTTCTTCATTAATCAGGTCCCTCCATCCATGGCTCGGTACATGGTTCTATTTGCTATTGCTG
The DNA here is from genome assembly GCF_002207925.1 of Prunus avium. The sequence goes on from NW_018922542.1 coordinate 96,620, forward strand.
TTTTTGGAATGGGGATTATGGGCAGTGTCTTGTCAGTTTATCTAGTGGGTGAGATAAGTGGAAGGGGAGGGAAACCCAGTTGGTTCCAAGAGACTCTAAACCAGAGTCGTTTGGATCAATATTATTGGACCTTGGCTGCATTGGCTGCAGCTAATCT
>NW_018922544.1:0-14188 GCF_002207925.1 Prunus avium
TCCCATCATCAGTTGCTTCATACGGCGCCAAGTCTTCATGGATTGCTTACCCTGCCGCTGCCATGATTTTTGAAGCTGGTCCCACCATACAGCCGCACTACCATTTAGATGAAAGGCATCTTCACCCTCTTCGTCTCCAGAACCTCTATAATTTCGAAGAAACGCTCCATCTCTACCAACTAGTCAAGAAAGTCTTTAATCTGTAGGTGGCCATTAAAGTATGGAATATTAGCCTAAATTCGAAAATTGTCTATGTATTGGTTATGATTATTCTGATTAGGTGCGATCAGGGGCTGTTCCTATAGTCCTTTTTTAGACTCATCATCACTCTCAACAATAGGGCATTGTACGTGGGCACCTCCATTAGGGTCAGCGGAGGGTTTGGTTTTCCCATGCCCAACAATAAACTCCCGAACCTCCTCCAGAGAGGGTCTCAAAACTTCCCTTGTGCCACGGGTCCTATCACCCCCATCTTGGTTGTTCACTAGGCCGGCCATATATGCTCTAATGCCAATTGACGCAGTGTGACAATTGATCAGCTAAAACCTTAGCCTAAAACGTGTAACTTTGTAATCCACCAGGAAATATGAGAGAACCTCAGGTTTATTTGATAAACTTGAAATAAAAACATAACCCTAACCAAAGGGTAAAGTATGTTTAAATACTCCTACAAATCCTAGGGATAATAAAGGAATTAAAATAGGAAAATAACAAAGTTTCCAAAAACTATAAAATCTTTAAAACTGAATTTCGGGATAATAAACCATCTCGGATGCTCGAAAAATCCCATACACAATGGTGAAGCAAGGTTTTTTAACTCGTGACGTCGTTCTCTTCGAATCAACAGGTCATGGGCCCAATTCTGAGCTTGGAGCCCAAATTTGCAGCGTACTTTATTTGCCTTTGCGGGCGCATCACACTAGCTTCTCTTCAAGTGCTTCCGCCAGTTGTTCTACATCAGCTAACATTTCTTCTATTTTGTTAAGGGGATTTTTTTATTTTAGGAAACTATATGTGGTAATAATATAAGGGCCCGTTTGGTTCAAGGGTAAGCTTTCTACATAAGTATCCCTAGCAAATTAAAAAGTGACACCTGTCACCCCTTTAAGACTTTGAAAATAAAAATAAAAATTTCACCTCTACCCCCTCCTCCGTGTCCTCCTCCCTTGCAACTCAAATCCTTCCCATTCTCTCTCTTCTCACCTGCTCTCTCTCTCCCCTTGCTACTCAAATAATCTTTCTTTCTCTCTCATCGCTCCCTATTTTCCTTTGTTATCTCACCGACTCTCTACCTTTCGTAACTCCTTCCTTTTTTCTCTCTCTTGTTACCGGTAACAATGGAGGCAAGGATGTGTGAATACGAAAAAATACATTAAAAGAGGTGATTTGAGTAGCAAGGGGAGAGAAAGAGCGAGTGAGAAGAGAGAGAATGTGAGGGGTTTGAGTTGCAAGGGAGGAGGACATGGAGGAGGGGCGGCAGAGGTGAAATATATATTTTTATTCAAAAGTATTAAAGGAGTAACAGGTATCACTTTTTAATTTTCTAGGGATACCGATGTGGAAAGCTTACCTTGACATCACCGTGCGAGAGAAGTTTTTCTCGAGTGGGAGGTGGGTTGCGAAGGTTGATTTTGGTTTGGGGGGTAAAGAACTATATTAGGAAACTGTTACAATTAACGTATCATACAATAACCATTTATTCGGAGGAAATCAAGTGATTGATACGCCCAGAATCATATTGGTGTTATTCATGGAAAATGCTAGAGAGAGAGAGAGAGAGGAGGCGAAGGTGGAAGGAGAGAGAGGGGTTTTTTTTTTGTTTTTTTTTATTTTAATATTTTTTTTAAAGGTTTAAATTTAGTTTTCTATTTTTTATGAATTTTATTTTCTTAAGAAATTTTCAAATCCACGTGGCATGTTATTATAGAATATGTGGGCCCCACACACATGTCATGTCATCAATCTAACATAAGTTTTGACGGAATCTCACAACATTATAACTTTGATATGTAAGGTGTAACATAACAAATCAATAATGTCACAAAAAAATATAACGTACCAAATGTGATAATTTCTCAAACTTCAAGGATCATTATCTTGAATTAAAAATAAAAATAAAAGGCTTGGATACCAGGACTACGCGCTTGAGCTTTTTTATATATGCACATTTTCTTGCCTTTTTTTCCCCGTATGTGTGGGAGCGATTTTCGTACCACAAGAGTATTTGTCTAATATTCCTTCTTCTTCTTCGCTTCTCTTTCTCCCTACAAAACAAATCGGAGTAAAAGACCACACCCGAGGGGGTGTTGGCGAAAGACCCTCCGATGCCTAAGTTAGGTCGAGTGTTTGTTGGAAAACAATAGCTAACAATAGGATGGAGATTTCTCTAGGGTGAGAACTAGGTGGCTGGAGCCGTGTGTGGTGGTTGGAGCCTTGTGTGAGAGAGAGAAAAAATATGGCGGCTAGGGTTTGTCAGAGAGAATTTCTGCAGAGTTTCAAAGAGAAATTTAGATGTACCTCAACCCTTGTGCATAGCCATCTATTTATAGGGGCCTCGGAGGCTAGGGTTTCAGAAGAATAATTCCACAGTATGTTTATTTCATTCAGCAAGAGAAATTTGGGAGATGATTTCCTAGCCATGTTAGATTGGAAGATGATTTCATAACCTAATGGAGATGAAAATTAGAGTTGGAGCAGTTTGGAGGCCAAGAAAAATTTAAAAACAAGAAGGAAAAAAAGGTTGGGATCTAGGTAGATCATGTTGAATTGAAATTGTCTATTTGATATGGATTGTTATCATTTTTAAACCCTTTTTGGTTATTGTTTGGGCTTAAAATTGGCGCGCCCAAGCCGAAAGAAGAAAGCCCACGTCATTTCCTAGGCCGTTTGTTTCAATGCTCTTAGCCCATCAGCACGACCCAGCCCGTTAACAATTAGACAGATCAAAACGAATGAACGCGGCCCAAAACATTAAGAGGCCTGGGAACAGTGGGAATCAGGAAAGACTTTGGCCTCGAAGAAATTCAAAATTGGGCTCAAAAGCAAACTAGACTCAAGCTGGTCTTCAAAGCGGAACAGTCCCACGTGACCCCTGACTTGGAAAAGTCAATAAAATCGGCTGGAGTTAAAGTTTGAACAGGGGCAGGTATAAAGAAGAACGTTGTTGAAAGAGAACTCTGCTGCCAGGAGATCAAATTCCGTTTAGTTTATCTAAAAATATTCTGATATTTTTAGAAAAACACCACTTTCAAGGGATAAACAGGCTCTGGCTCTGTGAAAGGAAGATAAGCGGGAAACAGGGAGCTGTTCAAAAACTGAGAACTTACCATCTCAAAATTCAGACTCTTACAAAAGATGGGGACTTGCAAAAGCAGTAAGAGTATGGCATCCCATCAAAACACAGGGAAATAATCACTTCAGGAACTGATGATTGAGTGCTTGCTTGCTAGAAAAAGGATAGAACTCCTTTACTTTTTCTTTTTTAAATGAAAAAGATCTTTGAGATTATTTGCCGCCCATTATTAAAAGATCTAAAACCCACAGGAAAACATTTCCTATAAATACAAGAGAGGGTGAACAGACAAAAAGACAATCAACCAACACAACCAAAAACTCAGTCAAAAGACAAACACTTAAAATGATCACTTGATCTCAAGAAGATTTTTAAACAGACCTAGAGTCTGAGCATTCCAATCTCAAAAGCTTTTCAACAAGCTTGTAGAATCATCCTGTTGTCCTTCCCAGCAAGAACAAGTTAAAATCACTATTTTCAGTTCAACAAGTCAACAATAACGAGATTTCTCTCGTTACAAATTTGGTTCAGCAAAGCCAAGACAAGCAGAGTTTGAGTTTTCTCAAATACGAAAACCTCAACAAATTTATGGAGAGCACTGACCAAGTAGTACAGGTACCACAGTACAGTCCGAGCTTAAGTCCAGCCACTTCTGCCCCTTTCAGACCGGAGAAGTCCCAGTTCTGTCTATCCAAAAGCCTTCCAGGGCTTGAAATGAATTAAAGCTCTGCCAAATTCAAACTTGGTATCGATTTGCAACTGAAGCTTAACAGTTGAAGCTGTTAAAAGTCCAGTCCAGCACAGGCACATCCAGTCCAGCACAGGCACATCCAGTCCAGTCCAGAACAGAGGCAACTACCTGGACAGAAATGAAAGCACAGCTCTTTCTTTGTCTTTGTATAGTCAGTTTTCCCTTTTTGAGCCTTGTAATGGGGAGTTCTGCCTGAAATTAGTTCAATCTGTTATCATTTATTCTGGCCAGAACTACCGATTTTATGTTGAGAAAAATTATGAAGTCCTTACCTGTCTAAGGCATAGAAAAGAACTTACTTGGGAGATATTCCTCACCCAAATTCACGATCGTTTTGTTCAGAGTCAATAGCTTGGGGCGCAAGTTATTCTCAAGTCTGTTAGAATCAAAAGGTTGCTAACAGTGGCACGCTCAGCACATAAAGAAAGTTAATTTATTGACCAAACAATGGTCTTTGAATTAATGGGGAACTTTACCCTACCATCATAGGAAACAAACAGAAACGGGTAAACAGTTATCATCTTTCCATCCTCTACAACACCCTTTTTGCTCTTATTTTGTGGCATATTTGACTTCTAATTTCCGGTCACAGGCTGAACAAACTTCCATATCCAATAAACGAAGAAAAAGTAAAAGACGGTGGTGTCTCCAACATCTTTGAACAAGATAAGATGTGGGTTTGCTACACCACACCGCGAAATTCTTTCACATATTTAGAGAGAGAGAGAGAGAGAGAGAGAGAGAGAGAGAGAGAAGTGAAGGGGTGTCGGATGGAGTTTTGGTTCAACTGCTCGGGAGAATATTATTTAGAGATTTTCTATTTAAACCCCACACTTCTCTTTGTTCACCCCAATACTTAAATCATTAAGCTGTAAGTTTTATTATTGTGTAAAAAGACAAAAAAAGTCATCAAACTTAATAATTAACCCTAGTACATCTATACACACCCCACCACTCTTCATATTAAGTTTTAGAAAAATACAAACTCCTTTACATCCTATTGCCAAATTACTCCTCTTTCAAAGACGTAGAACATTTACGAGCCTAGCTCTTTAAATCTACGTGGGAGTTGATGGAAGGGCTTGTTGATTGTTTGGCTATAATGATCTTATTCTGTACCCTTTGTTGATTGCTTGGCTGTTGATTTTTGCACTCTTATTCTCTACCATTTGTCTGTGTTTGTTTTGCTGGGAACAAAGAAAATTGTGGGGTTTAAATAGAAAATCTCTTTTATATCTTATTTTTTCAGTTTGGGCTGTATTTAAGGATAGTTTGGGAAGATAGTGGGGTTTTCTTAGAAATTGTGAAAATTTAAATTAAAAGATGGGGTGAACTTAGAACATGGCATGAACTAAGAGAAGTGTGGAGTTTAAATAGAAAATCTCTATTATTTATTATTGTTATTTTAAGATGAGTTAACAGTTTTAGACTCTGTTATGTTGGAAGACACATGCCGAAAATTTGGAATAGGAATAGGGAGGGGACACCAATTTGGGGACAGTGAATCACTGCTCCCTCTAACCAAACATGGGAATGAGAGATAATTGCATTTCCTATTCCTAGTCCACATTATTCCCATCACTTAAGATTAGATATGAAAATTTATTCCCAAAAAGTTCAATCCTCGAACCAAACAGAACACGACAATCCTCCAAAAAACAGTTCACGATAAGCCGTGACTTGTCAGTTTCTGAGGAAAAAATGCCAACATCCGAGACCACCATCGCCGGTTGCTGGCGGCGAAATACAAGCTGAGACGAAATCTGTACAAGGCCCTCTGCAAGGACCCAAGCCTTCTCAGCGACCTGCGCGAGGAGAGTCGCTTCAAGCTCTCCAAGCTGCCCCGAAACAGCTCCTTCACGCTCGTCAGGAACCGCTGCATCTTCTCCGGCCGCGCACGCGCCGTCTACGAGACCTTCCGTATGTCCCGTATCGTCTTTCGTACTCTGGCCTCTAAAGGCATGCTCAATGGCATTAAGAAAGCGTCTTGGTAGCCACCGAACCGGTGCGTTTCTAAGTTCTTCTCCATTGCTTTTATCTCTGTTTGTTTGCAATTTTTGTGTTTCCTGAAATGGGATTTTTGAGAAATGGAAATGGTGTTTATTCGGATCTTCATGTCCGTTAAATTTCTTGTTTGTTTTGTTGCTATTTTTTCGATTTATTTATCTGCCATTTTTTGGTTTCCTGAAATGCCTTTCATATGAAATGGGGACGCAAGTGCTGAGGACATGACGAAAGTGTTTAATTGGGAAATGAAAATCTTCATAGCTACTAAAATGCTGAGTTTTAGAGTAGATGAAGTTGTGTTGTTAGAGCTGGAGAGTTTCAATGTGTAACAGGAGTTTGGGTTTCTTGGCTAGTATGACAGTGATGCATCTATATTGAAAGTTTAGTTTTCTTTGCAAAAATGTGTCTTTAAGTTGATTTTTCTACATGAATTGGCTGGCCAATTTTATGTGGTTTTGCTCAAATAAAGGTTAAATGCCTTTGCCTGTGAAGTCTAATTCTTGTAAGAGGAAATTGCCAATCACGGTGTCAGTTATCCTGGATTCTAAGGATTTGCACACTTACCCTGTTGGAAAAACGTCTAAAGGTTGTTCACCCAGGCTCAGAAATCGGTCATCTTGGATTTCAATAATCACCATTTGTAGAAACGTTTCGTAGTATCTGAGAAGGAATGAATCGGAGCAGAGAATGAACTGATGGTCAATTAACTTTTCAACAACTAAGGAAGAAACTGGATGTGATAGATACAATTTTGCAGATGGAACTTTTGAAACAATGAAAGGCCCTTCTAGTTCCAAGGGCACTATAATTGGCAGTTCTTATGACATTCTCCAAGAGTAGAACTAGAAAGGTAAGGAAGAGCAGGGTTTTTGGTACGAGGTCACTGACTCATAGTTTCAGTGCAAGGTCCAGTGTTGACAGGGAAGAATAGCAAACCGGTTGCAAAAAGAAATACAAGGTTGTAGGCCTTGACGACAGCAGGGACGGTAACCCAGTCTTTTCTAGATAAATTTGTTTGAATTATTAGGGGTCTGACTGACCCACAAAACAAACTAAGGTTTGTATTTGGTGTTAAATTCAAGAGATATGCCTTGTGCTCAGAGAAAACAAAGTTTGGACGTGTTAGTTTGTCAATTCAATGGCACGAGGGTGGATATTTGCAAAATGAATTCCTGGTTTACTAGCAAGAAATCGGTTTTCTTGAATCCTTGTAGGGTTGAGACCACTCAGAGTGCATTTGGCAATAAAGGAGTTCTTGTACCCACTCCTTATTTTGTTACTTTTTTTCTCTGCCGCCAACAATTACTTACAAAGAAGTCTCTCGAATCAGATATAATGGCTTATAATGCATGATGTGTCTGAGACTTACTTCTATCGTAGATGATTTTTTTCAAAGTACAAATCATTTGTTCTTTGGTTGCTCTTCCGCAGGTAAAGTTTAAGTTAGATAAATTTCATTTCTGTAAATTAGGCAGGCAGCAAAGAGATTGAGTCCTAAGTAGTGAACCACAGGAGCAAGCCCATTCTTTTGACCTGCCATTGGAAGCTTTCCAGATTGAGTTAACTCAATAATAATAAAGACAGAACCCTCCGTTCTGTCTGTGTTGGTTGCAAGATATTTGCCGAATGGATTTTGCTGTAAATAAGTTTTTCGCAGTTCACGGTTGGAATTAAAACCATTATTGTGTTAGAGATTTTCTATTTAAACCCCGCACTTCGTAAACTGGACTAAAGAACACTTGTTGAGGGGTTACAATTCCAAGCATCCAAAGACTTGGCATGAAAGTCTCCCTTACTTACAGTTTGCTTTTAACCGAGAAATTCATGGCTCCACACTCAAATCTCCATTTGAGGTTTGTTTGGGTTATTTACCCTAGACTCCTTTTTTTTTTTGGACAAAAGATTAACGAACTTTGATAGAAAAGTGGATTCAAAAGCCACCATAATTGCATAATCTACTACATTTTAGATTGTCATAAAGTCTTTTGATTTAGAATTCACTATGAGTGACCAACCATTAAGTGGAAAAGAAGAAGAAGAACATATTCGAGCACAAAAATTTCTAGAACGAGTCAGAAAGATTCATACTGAAGTGAAGGCACAACTGCAACGTTCTCAACAATGATATGAAGCTCACCATGACAAGCATCATGTGCCCATGTAAATTCAAAGAAGGTGACCTAGTATGGTTACACCTTGGAAAGGAGCGGCTAACCAATGAAGGCAAGAAATTGAAGCCTATTCGTTATGGATCGTTCAAGATCATCAAACAAATTGGTGAATAATGCCTTTCAACTTGAATTACCACTATACATGCATATGTACTCGGTCATCAATGCCGAGAATCTTAAGCTTTTTGAGCCATCTCTACGTGATGATGATCCTGACGAAGACACTCACCTTCCATCAGTTGGTGACTTAAAGATTGAACAAGAAGACCATTTGCCAGAGGATTGTATCTTAGAGCAGAAGGTTCGTGAAACCTGTCATGGAAAATATGAATATTTCCACATTGGCATACAAAGGTCAACTTCCTAGGAAGTTGAAGTGGTATATTCGAGACAAGGCAATAACAAAGTTTCCTCATCTCACACTACTACAAAAAAAGGCAAAAGACGACGGGAATTCACCGTCGTGTATTCGGTTTTCAAACCGTCATGAAATCGACCGACATCTATTTGGGTGTCAAACTACGACGGCTTTTCACCGTCGTTGTTTATCTGTAACGACGACGGTTTTTAAAGAAAATCGTCGTTGTTTAGAGGTAAAAATCGTTAATTATAGGAGAAAAGACGACTGTTTTTAATAAAACCGTCGTGTATTGTATGTAAAGAGGACGATTTTTTATGAAAACCGTCATGGATTGTTTATAAAGACGACGGTTGTTTTATAAAAAGGTCATCTTTACTTAACAATAGACGACCCTTTTTAAAAAAAATGTCATCTTTACATATAATAGACAACCATTTTAAAAAAAAAAACCATCATCTTTACATATAATAAACGACGGTTTTTATAAAAAGCGTCATCTTTACATATAATAGATGACGGTTTTTATAAAAAGCGTCATCTTTACATATAATAGACGACGGTTTGTATAAAAATCGTCATCTTTACATATAATAGACGACAGTTTTTTTATAAAAAGCGTCATCTTTACATATAATAGACGACGGTTTTTTTAAAAAGCGTCATCTTTACATATAATAGACGACGGTTTGTATAAAAATCATCATCTTTACATATAATAGACGACGGTTTTTTTATATAAAAAGCGTCATCTTTACATATAATAGACGACGGTTTGTATAAAAATCATCATCTTTACATATAATAGACGACGGTTTTTTTATATAAAAAGCGTCATCTTTACATATAATAGACGACGGTTTGTATAAAAATCATCATCTTTACATATAATAGACGACGGTTTTTTTATATAAAAAGCGTCATCTTTACATATAATAGACGACGGTTTGTATAAAAATCATCATCTTTACATATAATAGACGACGGTTTTTTTATATAAAAAGCGTCATCTTTACATATAATAGACGACGGTTTGTATAAAAATCATCATCTTTACATATAATAGACGACGGTTTTTTTATATAAAAAGCGTCATCTTTACATATAATAGACGACGGTTTGTATAAAAATCATCATCTTTACATATAATAGACGACGGTTTTTTTATATAAAAAGCGTCATCTTTACATATAATAGACGACTGTTTTATAAAAAGCGTCGTTAATTATCTGTAAAGACCATGATTTATTATAAAATCTGTCGTCTAATAAGTTTCCAAACTACTACATTTTAGTTCTTTTTGATTTCCTATGATGCTATACAACGATTTTAACTTGAAAACCAACCATAATGCTTTATTAATGAATATATACGCTCAAAAATAGTTTCTTTCATAAAACTTGAAGATTCAATAGTTATTACATAGTTAACCAATCTTTATTCTACAACAAACATAATTCCTACCAATTAAGTAGTTGTACTCCTAATCCAAGCATTTCTCATCCAAACATACAAATGATGCACAACTGAAGTCTCCTCCATCATCCCTGTAAATAAATCAAAATGATAAAGAGAGAGAAAAAAAAAAGCTAAGATTAGAAACATAAAAAATTAGGTGGAAGAGAAATTTTACCATTGGTCCATATTTCCATAGAAAACTTGTAAAATGAGCATAAAAAAGACCATCGAGAACCTGCAAATTTTCAACAACAAAAACATACTACTCACATAGAATACCTGCAAAAGAAAAAGTTATAAATCTGCAAGCTTCCTCCTCATCTCCTGATAACCAAATCAGAAAATCTAAAAAGAAACCAGAAATATAAAAAAATATGTAAACAAACCAGACAAATCAAGAGAGACAAAATCTGAAATTAGGGAGACAAATAACATACCAGAAACGCAAAGAGACTAATCCAGAATTCACTAGCAAGATATAGAAGGGTATTAAGAGATTAGGTGACTTTCAAATCAAACCTTTCAACCAGCTTTGATTCTCAAATACAGAACATCCCTCTACATCTTATGGATCTGCGAAGACCTCAATCTCTCAACTCCTTCATTGATATTGATTTTTTGATGATTTTGTAGAGAGCTTCATGAGGGTGTTTTAGAGAGTGCAGGAGGGTTTCAAGGAGGGAGAGATAAGGTTTTCAGAGACAGGGGAAAATCTGAAAATTTGTCGAGCGCGAATTCACTTAAGTAGCCTTTTTTGGCATGTTTTAAAAGACGACGCTTGTTAATGAGAGATAAGGTTTTCAAAAACGGGTGAAATTTTAAAAATTTGTCGAGCGCGAATTCACTTAAGCGGCCATTTTTTAGCGTGTTTTAAAAGACGACGCTTTTTAAAAAAAAAATTGTCATCTTTACATATAATAGACGACCTTTTTTTATAAACAGCGTCATCTTTACATATAATAGACGACGGTTGTTTTATAAAAAACCATCATCTTTACATATAATAGACGACCCTTTTTATAAAAAGCGTCATCTTTACATATAATAGACGACCCTTTTTATAAAAAGCGTCATCTTTACATATAATAGACGACACTTTTCATAAAAAAACCGTCGTCTTTACTTCATAATAGACGACCCTTTTTATATAGACGACCCTTTTTATAAAAAAGCGTCGTCTTTACATATCATAGACGACCCTTTTTATAAAAAAAACAGTCGTCTTTTCTTCATAATAGATGACCCTTTTCATGAAAAAACTGTCATCTTTACTTATAATAGACGGCAGTTCTTTAAAAAAAACCGTCATCTTTATGTATAATAGACGACAGTTCTTTCAAAACAACCATGTCTTTACCAAAAAAAGGACCCTTGATTTTTAAAAGACGACGCTTGTCATACCTGCTGTCGTTGTTTTTTGGTCAGATTTTAACTCTGAAGAAAACCTTTTTAATAAGACGACGCTTTTTTATTTGTGTGCGTCGTTGTAAAAAAAAATTCAACAGTACCTCAGTTTTTTAGTTGTTTAAGTCACTTATCCACGACGGTTTTTTGTTACCGTCGTCTTTTTAAAAACAACGACGGTTTTTTGTTCTACCGTCGTCTTTTTCTGGTCGTCTTTTTCACTTTTTGTAGTAGTGTCACAATTTAGCTTGACCAGGAGCTTAAGCATCTTAAATGGGGGAGCCATGATCCAGGAGGATCTTGGAAATGAAATATTTAAATAATCATATACTATTATATCATTATTTAATTATTTTAAAACCGTAAATAATTTGTGGTTTTAAACCAACTTTGTATGGCTTATGTACGTAGGTGTTTTAAAACCATTCAACTCTTAGGGCTCGTTTGGTACACCGTATTAGACTTTGGATAGGAGTAAATAGTCTATGTCAGGTGTTTGGTGTCAACTTGTATTATTTAATTACCCGACTATTTTATACGGGTTGGGCTTTTAATACTCTCCTTACCTGACTAACTAATACAACCCACACACCCCGGATTAGATAATACACGCTTAATTATACGGCTAGGGAATAAGAACACGCGTTCTACGAAAAAAGACAGACGCTCTTTTCATCTTCTTCTCCCTATGGTTCTCTGCTATCTTCTCCACATGTTATTTTCTTCACTATTCTCCAGGTATCCATCTCTCACTCTCTCTCTCTCTCTCTCTTTTTCATACTCTCTCCAATATGCTTCTTCTTTCTTCTTCTCTATTCTTTATATATTTCAATTTTTTATTAAATTTTTGTGGAAATTAGGTTATTAATTTTTCTTTTTTGACATTTTTTTAATCAAATGTTTTCTTTGTATGTGATATATTGATTCAACGTTGTAGGAATATTTAGATTGTTGGTATTAAACAGAGTAGTGGTAGTTTTCGTCCAAAAGCAAACAACTGTGCTAGTGTTGGTAGTTTAGTTGAATACATACATACCTGACGATTAGGTAGCAAAATTACAAAATTAAAATTGTATGAACTTGAATTCTAGGTACCTTTTTTTTTTCTGGGCGACCATGGGCCCTTTATGATGTTTTCCTCTTGAACCATTTTCTTGATTGATAAATTTTCTCTCTTCCTTTTCTTTTTACAATTCCCAAGCTTGTGGCCTTGGCTCTTTTGATTGCATTGCTTCTGTTTTGCTGCTACTTTCTCCTTCTTCTTGTTGGACATGGAAACTTTGATGTCCAATACAGACATATGCAGATCAATATTCATAATACAATTCTAATAGTTAAACCACATATATTTATGTATATGCAATCGGGATGGTATTTTGTAGCCTTTTGTCATGTGTAGAATTCTACTTATTGTTGTATTATTCTAATTTCCAAAAAAAAAATATGAATCTTATGGTATCTTGTCATATTCTTAACAAAAAAAAATTCATATCATTTGAATCTCAATTTCCATTAAAATTATCAAAGATTTTTTATTTATTTTTTAAATAATTTGATATGATGTTATCCGGAACATCACCAAACACAGTATAACTTAGTCAGACTATTTATCCGGAACAACACCAAACGCCTTATAATATTATGGATAAATAGTCAGTACTCTCCGGAACAGATTAGTACTATCCGACAGATTAGTACTAGAAGCATTAATCCCTTTCATTCCATTCCTTATATATCAAAGTGCAGTTATCCAAGTACGCAAGTTGTGCAAATCATTTGGAGCAGAAGAAGAGCCCCATATGTTTGGGTCCACCCCAACCCCCGTCAGACTTTGGCCCGGTCAAAGTCCTTAGTTGTCCACCTGATTAAGACCGGTCCTCAACACAATCAATCTATCACGTAGAAACGATGTCCTTGGTATCTCCACCAGTCTAACCCTCAAGTTGAAGTCTACTTTCTTTTTGGGTATAGCACTGGTCAGAGGGCTTATGTTTTGCTTAAATAGAGACAACATATGAAAATTGTGTTTAGAGAAAATGACCGACATTGCATCAATCTAGCATCCACGTAACTTGTAAGTAACAGATAGGCCCACCAGATGCCATGTCCAAAAAAAGTAGCTAGCTTCACAGTTAGACAGACGAATGGGCAAATGGTGTACCAATTGATAACTTTTAAGGTTCTTTTTGTTAGTTTTTAAACGACATGGGTCAAACTGTTACAAATCTCAAACCACGAGAGTGAAAAATGTAATTGACTTTAAACTTTAATTACTTGGTGTGCTAATGTTATCTTCTTCTTTGTCACTGTAGGTTTAATTCGATTTCGATGGGAGGTTACTAAAGGTAAGCTAGCAAGCTCTCTCTCTCTCTGATTACAAATTTTTGAGTACACGATAAGAGATTTATAAATTCATCTTCATCTTCTGTATATATGTAAAGCGAAAATTAGAGAATGGTAAAACATTTAAAACATAAACATATTAGTAAATCCATATTTATAGACGATAACTACCTATTTTATTTTTTGTAATTCTAAAATAAATTAAAATTAAAAAGAAAACCAATGTGCCAAGGGGCTAGTTTGTGGCTAGAATAGAGGCATGTATCAAAACTTGATTTCAAATTGTAATGACTCCATATGCTAATGTTGTTTTTTTTTCCCCTTCCTTTTGTCACTGTAGTTTTCTTTTCTCGTGGAGACGTATACTTTGGTAAGGACTTTATCTTAATTCCCCCCCCCCCCCC
>NW_018922544.1:14400-37341 GCF_002207925.1 Prunus avium
CCCCCCTCTATTTTTTTTGTCGTTGTTGTCAATTACACGACAATTATGGTGAGTGGAGAGAAATGAACTTGTGACGGATATGTCAACTCAAACTTAGTCCAAGTCTTCGTTTTTGCTTACATTTGTTGTTGTATTTCTTGCAGCTAGACATCCATGCTTTGCTTTCCAATCCATCCGTAAGATCTTGAAATTCATGCAATATAATCAGTTCTTCGATTTTGTTCCCTTTCAAAAAAAATTCAGTCAAGTCTTTGATTTGTTCGCACTTTTTCTATGTTTCTTGTAGGGCGTAGATGGGGGCCACTCATTTGCTTGGGTAAGGGATAGTGTAATCCCTTGAATGACATCAAAATCAAAGAATACATATATAGATTCCAAACAAAAGGAAGATAATGTCGCAAACAAGAAGAAAAAGCATTAGTTGATCTAAATGTTCTTTTCTCATTGTTCTTTTGGTGATACATCTCTTGTACAGGTTCATTTTTTGCAGCAAGACTCATTTTTGGGGTTCCATGTATGATTACGTTCGTGATCTATAAATGGCGAGCACAACATTTGTCCATGTATAGCGCCATAGAAGATTTTCTACAAAGTGATAGCAACTTCTTGCCAATAAGGTACTCTTACTTAGAAATTAAAAAGATGACTAGTAAATTTAAGGACAAGTTAGGTGAAGGCGGCTATGGCTCTATATTCAAAGGAAAGTTGCGCAATGGCCATTTTGTAGCAATTAAACTCTTGGGCAAGCCCAAAGGTAATGGGCAAGACTTCACAAGTGAGGTAGCTACCATTGGAAGGATTCACCATGTTAATGTGGTGCAACTTGTTGGTCATTGGGTTGAGGGATTAAATCGTGCTCTAGTATATGACTTCATGCCAAATAGCTCTCTTGATAAATATATTTATTCCAAAGAGGAAAGCATGCCCTTAAGTTGCAAGAAAATGTACAAGATTTCTGTCGGAGTGGCTCGAGGGATTGAATATCTGCATCAAGGTTGTGACATGCAAATTCTACATTTTGATATCAAGCCTCATAACATTCTTCTTGATAAGAACTTTAACCCAAAGATTTCTGACTTCGGGCTTGCAAAATTATATTCCGTAGATAATAGCATTGTCTCTTTGACAGCAGCAAGGGGAACATTGGGCTATATTGCTCCTGAGTTGTTCTACAAAAATATTGGAGGTGTTTCGTACAAAGCTGATGTCTATAGTTTCGGAATGTTGCTCATGGAAATGGCAAGCCGAAGGAAGAATTTCAGTTCAACGGTAGAGCGTTCAAGCCAAACTTACTTCCCGTTATGGGCGTACGACCAATATAACAAGGGAAATGACTTGGAGATGGCAGATTTTAATGAGGAGGAAAAGAAAATCATTAAAAGGATGGTTATAACTGCATTGTGGTGTATTCAAATGAAGCCAAGTGATCGGCCTTCCATGAACAAAGTCATAGAAATGCTCGGAGAAGATGTTGAATGCCTAAAAATGCCTATCAGACCTTTTATGTATCCACAGGAGATGCATGTAGGTGATGTTCAAGAAAATTTGAACTCAATAGGTTCAAACGGGGAGTTAACATGGACTTTGTCAGCTAGGTGATCATCAAATTGTTAGAAAATGCAATCATTTATTATTATTTTTTTAGGACCTTTCCTATTGAGAGGGGCGATAATATACTAAACTCACACACACACGCACACACACACTACACTGATGCTAGAACTCGAAACCAGGACCTTGCCTGGGGGAGCAGTTGTTCCAAACCACTACACTAGTGGGTCCTTTGCATGGAATCATTTATTGTTAAACTTTGGCTTCCTACAATTACGGGGAAAATATTAAACAAAATACATCTTTCTTCTTTTTTCTTTGAGGAAAAACTAACTCACTATAAAAGTTAATGATGCAGCGTGGCAATTGATTGGTTGAAACCTTAGCCTAAAACATGTAACTCTAGAATCCACAGGAAATTTGAGAGAACCTTAGGCTTATTTGATAAATTGGAAATAAAAACATAACTCTAACCATGGGTAAAGTATGTTTAAATACTCCTCGAAACCTTAGGAATAACAAAGGAATTAAAATAGGAAAATAACAAAGTTTCCAAAAACTGTAAAACTGAATTTTGGGCTAGTAAACGATCCTGGATGCTCGAAAAATCCCATACATCATGGCAAAGTGATGAGTTTTACTCGTGCGCCGTTCTCTTCGAATCAATGGGTCATGGGTCTAATTCTCAGCTTGGAGCCCAAATCTGTAGCTTACTTGATTTGCCTTTGCTTGGGCGTTGCTCCAGCTCCTCTTCAATTGCTTCCGTCATCTGTTCTACATCAATATTGATGCAGCGTGACAATTGATCGGCTAAAACCTTAGCCTAAAACATGTAACTTTGGAATCCACCAGGAAATATGAGAGAACCTCAGGTTAATTTGATAAACTGGAAGTAAAAACATAACCCTAATCACGGTTAAATTATGTTTAAATACCCCTAGAAACCCTAGGAATAACAAAGGAATTAAAATAGGAAAATAACTAAGTTTCCAAAAACTGTAAACACTTTAAAACTGAATTTTGGGCTAGTAAATGATCTCGGATGCCCAAAAAAGCCCATACATCATGGCTAAGTAATAAGTTTTACTCGTGACGCCATTCTCTTCGAAATGACAGGTCATGGGCCCAATTCTGAGCTTGGAGCCCAAATCTGCAGCTTACTCCATTTGCCTTTGCATGCGCGTCGCTCTAACTCCTCTTCAATTGATTTCTCCATCTATTCTACATTAGTACCTTCCACTTCCAAAGAACTCGACCCCAAGTTATCATCAGGAAAAATTGACTCATCATCATGGAACTCATGTAGATCTGCAACATTGAAAGTGCTCAATATGCCCATATAAGAAGAAAGGTCCACGACATAGGCATTTTCGTTTATTTTTTTCAGAACTTTGTAGGGACCATACTTTTGAGGTTTCAGTCTGCTATAGGTACCAATTGGGAAACATTCTCTCCTCAAGTAAACCATCACAGAGTCTCCTTCCTTAAACAACTTCACATTGCGGGGCTTGTCAGCGGCGACCTTAAATTTAGGATTGGTCCTCTCTAGCTTGTCCTTCACTTCTTCCCTCATAGTCTGAACCTGTTCTGCCATATTTTCAGCAGCTACACTAGTCTTCTGGGCTCTTGGAAGCTTGACCAGGTCAACCACATGCCTCGACACCGAAGTGTAAAAAATGGCAAAGGGTAATTTTCATGTGGAAGAATGAATATCACTATTGTAAGTGAACTCCACTTGTGGCAATGCAACATCCCATTACTTCGGCCTGTCTCCGTAAATGCTCCTAACCATGTTTTCGAGGGTTCTGTTGGTAACCTCAGTCTGACCATCTGTCTGCGGATGAGTAGTGCTACTACGAGTCAAGTCCGTACTAAACATCCTCTGCAAGGTTATCCAAAAGTGGCTAAGGAATTTGGTGTCACAGTTTGATATAATAGATTTAGGAACACCATGCAACCACACAATCTCCTTGAAAACCATTTTGGCTATGTTGGCAGTGTTTCCAGTCTTCTTGCAAGCAACAAAATGCTCCATCTTGGAAAACCTGTCAATCACAACAAAAACAGAATCGACTCCTCACTGCGTATGAAGGAGTCCCATAACAAAATCCATGGACAAGTCTTACCAAATATCATCAGGAACAGGGAGAGGCATATAAAGACTAGTATTTTGGGCCTGGCCTTTAGATACCTGACAATTGTAGCACTTACGCACAATGGTGCTGACATCTCACTTCAAGTGTGGCAAAAAATAACGCTCCTCCATATTGGCAATGGTTTTATCGCGGCCCAGATGGCCACTTAGTCCACCCCCATGCAAATCCCGAATCAATGTCTCCGTTAAAGAAGAAATAGGAATGCACAATCAGTTGCCCTTAAATAAATTGTGACACACTGACCCAAATTTTTATTTACATAAAAAAAAATGTTTAATTTAATTAATTACAAAATTACAATTTTGCGTTGGGGATAGGGTCATTTTGGTCACTTTTTAATCCGGTAGGATTTTGGGGAATTGAATGGTAACATTGCGTAGAGCACATCAATACGAGTCTGTAGACATGTATTGAGCTCAAATCTGAGTTGTAATGGAGAAGTTACAATCAACAGAAATGGAGTGGCATAACCATAAATAGCTCAAAGTTGGATTTTTAAAAACCTAATTCCTCTCTCTCTCTCTCTCTCTCTCTCTCTCTCAATAACTCTCTCTCTCTCGCGACAAAAACCCCCCCACATCCCACATCCCACATCCGGCCACCCCAAGTGTTGGGGATGGTACCAAAATAACCAGCGCCACGTCCTCTTCCCACCTCACCTCTCCCCCACCACAACCAGCAACCCAGGTCTCCGGAAAAAGCAGAAAAAGGGCTGGTTTTCATTCGAAACTTCCGACGTCGTTTCAGACGATTTCAGCTACCAAATTTGTCGATCCAGGTATATTTTCTCATCCTTTCAATGTGATCTAGCTGATGGTTGGGTTGGTTATGATTGATTTTGAAGTTTTGAAACTTGTTTTACAAGTCAAAGTTTCAGCCGGTTTTCGGCTCGAATTTCCGGCAAGTTCTGCCACTTTTTGGCTGTGGCCCAAGAACAAAAATTGCTCCACTAGTTGTCCTGATCACTTAGGTATAGGTATTGTTGGGTGTTTCAAGAATTTTCCGATTGCTGGAATTTTCTCTAGACACTCACTCATTGCGGGCGCTTGTGGCGGTGCGTGGGCCATGTGTGGGTGACCCATTTGGTTCTAAAATATTCTCCATGTCGTCCCGAGCACGAAGGTATGCTCGGATTTGAATTTTGGTTATCATTTGACAGTCGATCGGATTTACCTAAAATTAGGCGTTATTCGGGTTTGATATGTTCAGACAGTTGGATCGATTCTATTTTCAAATATGTTGATATAAGCACCTTTAGGATCGTGTAGGAATTCGAGGATCGAAAATCGGAGTCGTTTGCTTCAATTCAATGACTTAAAGTTTACATAAAACGGTGATTGTCCGATCGTGCGATCACAAGCGATCCGACCGGTCGATCTGGACCAAACTTGCAGGACGTGGTTAGTAAGCCTTGTTGAACCCATAGGAACTTTTAGATTGGAAATCAGAGGACATGGGCCCCGCAGGCCCGGTTGACCAAATTTGGGAAGTTTGACCACTCGGTTGACCGAGCATCTTCCGAGGTTATTCCACCTTTCGAAACGCGTAATTGGACCTTAGGAACTCCTCGATCGTCATGCACACACTTGAATCTCGGAAAAACTAGGAATTTAAATTAAAGTTCTCGTTCGAATTATTTTATTTTAATCTAGCCCTCGTATTCTTAAATAGGTACTTAGGCCCAGCGTATGCAACATGCGGGATCCTCTCAGGGTCAAGCAGCGTGAGATTATCTGTGAGTGGACTTTGTTTTTAAATAATATTCATTATTTTCAAGGATGGAAAAATATGCATAATGAGTTCTTTGATTCTTGAGTTATTGTATATATTTAGATATTGAAATATAATATTGTTATGAAAGTATTGGAATTATATGCGAATATTTGCGGATTGTGATTATCTTGAATGGATATAAGCTATTTTTGAAAATTATTATCTATACTTAGATATGTGTTAAGTACATGGGGTTGTTGGTAATGAGATTATGGAATGAGAATGGGTTGTGGTTTATGTCAGTTTTGATTGCTATTAGCACTACCCTATGTACCTCCACGATTTTGGAACACTTGGATTGGATACTTTTATGGAATACGTGGATATGTCGGAACCGGGGCACCCTTGATGAGGTGTCTTGTAGACCTTTAGCGGAGTTAGTCTACGCGCGTAGGACTTTGCACAGGCGCACGAGTATTGAGGAATCTGTTGTGCTTGCTGGTGAGCCCAATCACCCAGTTGGATGGCTCGTTCCTTAGCCACATAGTTAATTGCAGATTCTTCCATGTGATCTAGTCAAACAATCCCCCGATTAGATTGTTTCCCCAGTACAAGTTTGGTAGTGGTCATACCTATATTTATTTAAATATTATATATAAATACATATACCTTCATTCCTGTTTATCGGTGAGGATACTTCCTCGCTCGCGGTGTCAATGGGCACGCGTTTGGATGAGAGTGGTTTAAGAAAAAAGGGAAGAGGGTTGAGTGATTTTGAGTATTAGTAAACTATTACGGGATACTGATTTCAACTTAGTTTTAATTGATTATATACGAGTATATCGAGTTTCAATTGCATGCTTTCTGCATTGTTTTCCACACGGTGAGGTTATTATATGTTGTTTTCAAATATAACAAAACTTTATTTTTGTCCACTCAATATTTTCTGTTTTGCGTCCCCCAGACAGTAGTTGACCTGAGGTGGGTGTTGCATTCCTAAAAGGACACAAATTAATGTGCAAACAACCAATTAAAAATACCCGCAAGTGCACGAATCTATTGAAGTATAGATTATGTAAGTACGGGGTCGATCCCACGAAGAACTTGTCGGCTCCCTATAAGTTCTAATTTGAGTACGTAAAGAACACTTAATTGACACACCACAAATACGCAAATGCAAAATGGAAACTAAAAATAAGTAAAGAAGTGCAAAAGAAATGA
The DNA here is from genome assembly GCF_002207925.1 of Prunus avium. The sequence goes on from NW_018922544.1 coordinate 21,042, forward strand.
AACAACACAAGAAAACTAAAGAAAAACACAAACAGCATTTTCTATCGCCATTTTATCACCTGTGAACAGTTCCGTGAACAGTGACATGAACAGTGCCGTGAACAGTGACGACCGGTCGTTTTTGGGCAGATTCGTTTATCTGTTTTTCAGTTTCGACCTCTGTCCAGTGTTTTGCCTATAACTTTCCAACCGTACGTCGAAAATTCACGTTCTTTATACGGTTGGATTCAGAACAGAAAATGCAAGAACACAACGCGGACCAAAAGTCCAAAACAATTACGGAAACAAATAATTATTTCCGCTTGTAAACTGAATTTCATTAGATATGCTCTGTTATCGCCCATGTTAGGGTTGAATGTAAGGCCGGAGGCCTATCATGTAAATTGTGTGCTATTTCATTGTGTCTGCTGCTGTTGGGATGATTTTAATTGTGTTTTGACAGGTTGAAAAATTTGGGAAAGCTTGTTTTTCAGCGGAGACTCTGCCGAAATTTCAACAGAAAGTCTCATCCCCCTTTTCCTTCGATTTGGAAATGAGACTATATGGTTAGTAAGTGGGCTCGGCATCAGTTTGGTGTTGGATAATCTACAGGATTCGTCGCGAATTCAGAGGAATTCAGGGCGGGTCCTATCATAAATACCCATCATTAACATGATAATCCGTCATCGGCTCATTGCGCACAAGCTTAGCCTAAATTTCCTGAAAATCCTCATCAGTCTCATACAATTCCTTTAGAAATTCGAAACCCACAACTTCTTGAACCAAAGTAACAATCAAAGTTCCTCGATGATTCAGTGCATTTGCTACACGGTTAAGAACTCCAAATTTATGTTTAATAACCAATGGAAATTTCTGCAGAAAAGTAGCCCACCTGACATGCATCTTGTTCAGACTCTTCTGGCTGTTGATAAATTTCAGGACTTGGTAGTCAGTGTAAAGCACAAACTCCCGCTGCACCAGATAATGTTCCCACTGTTTCAAGGCTCGAACCATCTCATAAAACTCCTGGTCATAAGTGCTCCATTTTTTTTGTGCTTTACTGAGTTTTTCTCAGAAAAATGTAACCGCTCTCTTCTATTGAGGTAAAACAGCTCCTACACCCACTTCACTCGCATCAAATTCGACCCCGAATATCTTCTCAAAGTTAGGAAGGGCTAGAACCGGTGATGTGCTCAACTTTTCTTTAATAAGGGCAAAGCTTTGGTCTTGCTCTTCACCCCAATTAAATTTTCCATGCTTCAGGCACTCAGTAATTGGTGCGGGATGGGTTCTGAAGTGGCGAACAAAGCGCCTGTAAAAGGTTCGAAGGTCATGGAAACTCCTTACATCACTAGCTGTTTTCAGGGTAGGCCACTCCTGAATGGCTCGCATCTTATCTTCATCCACGTGGATACCATATGCACTAACAACATAACCCAGAAAAAGTAACTTGTGTGTGACAAAAGTACACTTTTTTAGGTTAATAAACAGCTTGTTCTCTGGCAGAACCTTCAAAACTTCCTTCAAATGTATCATCTTTGAGCAAGATAAGATGTGGGTTTGCTACACCACACCGTGAAATTCTTTCACATATTTGGTGAGAGAGAGAGAGAGAGAGGTGGTGGATTGGGTTTTCATTTGGCTGCTCGGGAGAATATTATTTATTATTTTAATTATTTTAAGATGAGTTAACAGTTTTAGACTCTGTTATGTGGGACAGGGAGGGGACACCAATTTGGGACAGTGAATCCACTCCCCCTAACCAAACATGTGAAATGGAGATAATTGCATTTCCTATTCCTAGTCCTCATTTCTCAGAGTTCCCAAACATGGGAATTAATATCCTCTATTCCCATCTTGTGGGATTAGATATGGAAATTCATTCCCAAGAAATTTAATCCTTGAACCAGGACCCACACGAGCACACCATTGCTCCTAAAAAGCCCTTTTTAAAATTAATTTTTGCCGAAAAACAGTTCACAATAAGCCGTGACTTGTTCCCAAGCTTAAAACCCTACCAAAATCCGAGTTTGCTTGCATTCGACACAAAAGGAAGAAATGTCAGTTTCTGAGGAAAATGCCAATATCCGAGACCACCATCGCCGGTTGCTGGCGGCGAAATACGAGCTGAGACGAAATCTGTACAAGGCCCTCTGCAAGGACCCAAGCCTTCCCAGCGACCTGCGCGAGGAGAACCGCTTCAAGCTCTCCAAGCTGCCCCGAAACAGCTCCTTCACGCGCGTCAGGAACCGCTGCATCTTCTCCGGCCGGGCACGCGCCGTCTACAAGACCTTCCGTATGTCCCGTATCGTCTTTCGTACTCTGGCCTCTAAAGGCATGCTCAATGGCATTAAGAAAGCGTCTTGGTAGCCACCGAACCGGTGCGTTTCTAAGTTCTTCGTCTCCATTGCTTTTATCTTTGTTTGTTTGCAATTTTTGTGTCTCCGGAATTGGGTTTTTTAAGAAATTGAAATGGTGTTTATTCGGAGCTTCATTTCCGTTAAATTTCATGTTTGTTTTGTTGCTATTTTTTCGATTTATTTATCTGCCATTTTTTGGTTTCCTTAAATGCCTTTCATATGAAATCGAGACGCAAGTGCTGAGGACATGACGAAAGTGTTTAATTGGGAAATGAAAATCTTCGTAGCTACTAAAATGCTAAGTTTTAGAGTAGATGAAGTTGTGTTGTTAGAGCTGGAGAGTTTCAATGTGTAACAGGAGTTTGGGTTTCTTGGCTATTCTTGTAAGAGGAAATTGCCAATCACGGTGTCAGTTATCCTGGATTCTAAGGATTTGGACACTTACTCTGTTGGAAAAACGTTGAAAGGTTGTTGACCCAAGCTCAGAAATCGGTCATCTTGGATTTCAATAATCACCATTTCTAGAAACGTTTTGTAGTATCTGAGAAGGAATGAATCGGAACGGAGAATGAACTGATGGTCAATTAACTTTTCAACAACTAAGGAAGAAATCGGATGTGATAGATACAATTTTGCAGATGGAACTTTTGAAACAAGGAAAGGCCCTTCTAGTTCGAAGGGCACTATAATTGGCAGTTCTTATGACATTCTCCAAGAGTAGAAAGGTAAGGAAGAGCAGGGTTTTTAGTACAGGGTCACTGACTCATAGTTCAGTGCAAGGTCCAGTGTTGACAGGGAAGAATAGCAAACTGGTTGCAAAAAGAAATACGAGGTTGTAGGCCTTGACGACAGCAGGGACGGTAACCCAGTCTTTTCTAGATAAATTTGTTTGGATTATTAGGGATCTGACTGACCCACAAAACAAACTAAGGTTTGTATTTGGTGTTAAATTCAAGTGATATGCCTTGTGCTCAGAGGAAACAAAGTTTGGAAGAGTTAGTTTGTCAATTCAATGGCACGAGGGTGGATATTTGCAAAATGAAGTCCTGGTTTACTAGCAAGAAATCGGTTTTCTTGAATCCTTGTAGGGTTGAGACCACTCAGATCAGAGTGCATTTGGCAATAAAGGAGTTCTTGTACCTACCCCTTATTTTGTTACTTTTTTTCTCTGCCGCCAACAATTGCTTACAAAGATGTCTCTGGAATCAGATATAATGGCTTCTAATGCTAGATGTGCCTGAGACTTACTTCTATCGTAGATTTTTTTTTTTTTTCAAAGTACAAATCATTTGTTCTTCGGTTGCTCTTCCACAGGTAAAGTTGAAGTTAGAAAATTTTCATTTCTGTAAATTAGGCAGGCAGCAAAGAGATTGAGTCCTAAGTAGTGACTTCACCTTCTCTGTGGGTTGCATCAGTCGCTCATGTTTATCATGTGGCAAGAGAGGCATGCATGGATGCATCTGAGTCTGACTATGTACCAAGATGGGCACGCTGTTGTTCAAGAAATAGTGGTAGTTATCAAGTATAAGGTTAGCAATATTGATAAAGTTAGAAGTACAAGCTTATAACGGGCTTCTAATCCCATGGGGTATTATTTTTGTCTTTTTCCTGTTTTTGTTTGTCCTGTTTGATCTGAATTACAGTTCAGTCAGTCAGTCTACTTTGATCTATTATTTTGCTGCTTTAGCAATTTGGTTTATGTATCTGATCTACTCTCGGCTCTTTTGTTAAATAATTTATCAGTTATCCAGACTAAAAGGATCTTGCTGTAAATAAGTTTTTCACAGTTCACTGTTGGAATTAAAACCATACCTTGTTTTTTCGTTAGTGCTAGTTTGTGCTTTATGTAAGAGTTGATGATTTTACTTACCATGTAGGTTTTCCTACGAGCTTAGTTTTTTTCTTCTTTTTTTCTTTTTTTTTTTGCAGGTGGCTGATGATACTACAAAAGTTAGTATAAGTTGTTCTATTACAATGCTATACCTTGGTTAATTACAAACCGGTCATTCTCTCCTACTTTGGTTATTGGAGAAAAAGTGTACACTTATTGGTGTTGAATAAAAGGTTTTAGCTAACAATTTTTGTATGACTGGATGATATATAATATTGTACTAGTTGTTTTCTGCGTTTTAGTATGGAAAACTAGAGTTGCCCGAACGATTCGTGTGTAAAGTAACCATGCTGGGCTGTTACGAGGTGCCTTGGGCCAAATGAGCAAACTATTTAAGGTATAATCTGAAGATAAAGTGTGCTCATCCTATGAATTTATCATTTATGCTATGAGAAGTTTTTTGTTTACAAAAACATCTAGGATTTTTTTTTTATCAAGGAGACATTATGGCTAATGGTAGACCTACCATGGTTCGGTATATTGAACTCGGCCTCTGTGATCTGATCATTTCCCGCCATCGATTCTCTATCTTTGCGTGCACTGTTTCGAGTTACCTAGTAGACTGAATCGGGAATGTTTGGCATAGGGGAGAGAATGAATGAGCATAGGATTAACTATTCCCCATAATAATTCTCGGTTTTTCAGGTATTGGATTACAAAATTTAATGTCGAATCAACAGATTCTTTGATTCCTTATGTGCTAGTAAACTTAGGGGAAGTCGGGAATTGAGATTATTTAGATACTCATATATTTATAAATGTAGATAAAGTCAACAATTCAAATAATTCAAATACCTATTCCATGTAAATAAACATGCCATCAAATTGTTTCATTTTGAAAATTTCACTCGTCTACATGATGACTGACGGGTTGCCTAGCTGGAGCTTATATGTGGATCTTTAGGCTCTCCTCCTCCCAACATTTTCTGGGATGGTAGTTGAGAGGATTAGAAGAGTTTATTAAGCCTATGCTTGTTTTATCTCCCCATTCTTCCAAACAAACAACATATGTTTAGCTCGCATTATACCCAACAAGAAAAGAAATAAAATAAAATCACTTCATCTTTACCGTCTAAACTCGGATATTAAAACTTATGAGAATGATCTTTATTGATTCGATTAGTTGTATGTTGTTGTCATAACTTGCAAAGACATATACGAAATCCATTGTTTAGAGACAAATGTAGCTGGTTATAATTGAATAGGTTTACTAAAATGAATTTGCTTGAAATGAACAATAATATTATTCACTAGCAACAAATGTAGTGGCAATTGCTCCCTCATGCAAAGTCCTAGGTTCGAGTCCTACCATCAATGTAGTGTGTGTGAGTTTAGTATATTACCGCTCTTCTCAATAAAAAAAGGTCCTAACAAATGAATAATTAAGATAGATAATTAAGGATCCCATTTCATCACACAAAGTAATTCAATGCGCTTCACTATTTTATTGAAATCATAAAACAACACACACTTAATTAAACAGTGCATGTTGTTGTACAAAAACATTGTCTAGGACAACAAAGTTTTAACCAAGCGTATAAAACGTTGGACAATAGTAATGTCGTACAATTAGTAAAGTTGAATTATAAGCAGTTATTAGTTGGAAATGTATTGTAACTTAAGTAAGTTGAAGAAACTCTCGTCTTTAAAATCAAGAGGAATTAAAGTGTTTATGTATTTATGAGATATTAAGGCGTTTTCATATTCCAAATAACTCGGATCATAGCAAACTCTTATAAATAAAGAAACTCTTAAACTCAACTCCATCAAAGAATTCTTCGCCTTTCCGAAAAAAAACAAAAACTAGCTCGATCGTACCAAAAAGCACTATGGCCGCACTAAATATGTACCCAATGTTGGTCATTTTGCTTTTGGCGAGCCCATCAATAATGATTTTCACAACTTTTGCAATTCCAACTTTCGAGACATCTAATTCGAAAATCTGGGATGAATGTAAAAAACATATCTCCATTAACTGCACTCGGGAAGTTGGTGGAAGTATTTTCAAAGGTGGCACCGTAACAGATGGTTGTTGCCATAAGCTTGTGTCTGTAGGCAAAAATTGCCATGCTTTATTCTTCAACTCTGCTCTTGCGTCTATACCCAATGTTGATAAATCTAAAGCTTTGGCAAAGAGTACACAAGTTTGGAATCGATGTGTTGGAATTGCACTCTCCCCCGCATCTTCTATCACAATTCCAAACACAAAGGCTTCAAAATCGAAAAAAGTGGATGAATGTAAAAAACATATCTCCACTAAGTGCGCTCGGGAGGTTGGTGCAATTATTTTCGAAAGTGGGAGTGTAACATATGGTTGTTGCTATGAGCTTGTGTCTGCAGGCAAAAGTTGCCATGATCTATTCTTTAACTCTGTTCTTGCCTCCAAACACATTGTCAACAAATCTAGAGCTTTAGTAAAGAGTACACAAGTTTGGGACCAATGTATTGAAATTACAATTTCTCCCACGCCTTCTATCGCAATTCCAACCCCAAAGGCATTAAATTCAGAGACCTTGGTTGAATGCAAACATATCTCCATTAATTGCGCTTGGGAAGTTGGCGGAAGTATTTTTGATGGTGGGATGATAACAGGTGATTGTTGCAATGATCTTTTGTTTGAAGGAAAAAACATGCCGTGATATATTCTTCAATGCGACTCTTTTGTTAAAACTCGATGTCGAGAATCCTAGAGCTTTAGCAAAGAGTACACAAGTTTGAAACTGATGTATTGAAATTACAACTTCTCCTACATTTTCAATTTTAGAACTGGAGAACTAAATTAATAAGAAATTATGTATGAGATATATGCTATGTTAAAGTATCATTTTTATTATGTTTATTACCCAAAAAAAAAATTGACTTCAACATGTTGTTTCGTTACGAACTCAATTTTGTTGTAATTAAGGTTCTTCAACAATTGAAAGACAAAATAGTACTATTTTCCACAGCAACCAATGACTCCATTCCGTTCTTTGTGAAGTTCAAAATATTACGAACCCTTTTTTCCGCAAAATAAGTTTACTCATGTATCTTTTTTTTATTGTATGGGATATACGTTTATGGTCGTCGTTTTGTTCGCATCATCAGCATTTCTTCGTCCTCATCTTACTTGTTTGCACATTGTACCTCAAAAACACTCAATCAGTCCAACCGACAACGAAAGAAGGCTTAAATATATTTGGAATATTTTATTCATGTACGCTAAATAAGCGTACTCATGTAATTAATTGTCACAATACTATCACAATTCGTTTTACCTAAAATTCTGAAGCTACTTTCTGCAAAGCTCCATGTAACCCAATCAGGCAGAAATCAAATATGTCAAGTGGGATTGACATGGTATGTACAGGAATTGTATTCTTTCTAATGCTTATTTACTGCAGTGCCCCCTGAAATGATGGTGAAATCTCACTTTACCCACTGAAAGTTAAAGTGACACTACTACAATTATGTTAAACTACGACACCCAAAAGACGACAGTTTTTGATGTTTTGAAAAACGACGTATGTTATAAAACCGTCATTGTAAAGTACCTAATACACCCATACATTGGGTTGATTTTAAAAAGACGACTGTACCTTATTAGAACTGTCGTGTTTTTAAGAGGCGCTAAACAAATATTCACTTAAGTTCACGGGCGCGGAGCTTTTGGGAAAACCCTCTCTCTCTCTCTCTCTCTCTCTCTCTCTCTCTCTCTCTCTCTCTCTCTCTCTCTCTCTCTCTCTCTCTCTCTCTCTCTCTCTCTCTCTCTCTCTCTCTCTCTCTCTCTCTCTCTCTCTCTCTCTCTCTCTCTCTCTCTCTCTCTCTCTCTCTCTCTCTCTCTCTCTCTCTCTCTCTCTCTCTCTCTCTCTCTCTCTCTCTCTCTCTCTCTCTCTCTCTCTCTCTCTCTCTCTCTCTCTCTCTCTCTCTCTCTCTCTCTCTCTCTCTCTCTCTCTCTCTCTCTCTCTCTCTCTCTCTCTCTCTCTCTCTCTCTCTCTCTCTCTCTCTCTCTCTCTCTCTCTCTCTCTCTCTCTCTCTCTCTCTCTCTCTCTCTCTCTCTCTCTCTCTCTCTCTCTCTCTCTCTCTCTCTCTCTCTCTCTCTCTCTCTCTCTCTCTCTCTCTCTCTCTCTCTCTCTCTCTCTCTCTCTCTCTCTCTCTCTCTCTCTCAACTCTCTCTTACGTTTAGGGTTTATGAAGCACCATCTCCGTCGCGCCGTCCAGGGCACAGAACTCGTCGAGATCACCATCTCTGTCACGCCGTTCAGGTCACGGAGGTCACCATCTCCCTCACGCTCTCCATGTCACCAAGCTCTTTGAGCTTGCATCTCCCTCGTGTTACTTCTGTTTCCAAATTCATGTCTTAGAGTTTTGTTGCGGGTTTCGTTGAACATCTTCAAGGTTAGTCTCCTCACCCCCCCCAACTCTCTCTCTCTCTCTCTCATTTTCTCTAATTCCCAATTCCATATAGAGAAAAAGGTATTCTAGAGTAAGGGTTTCGATTTATTTGGGCTGTGGAAATTTGTTGTGGTGAAGGATTTGAAAGGATTGGCGACGTAGTAGCCAGAGTTGGTCTGTACAGAGACGACATCGAATTAGTTGCTGCCCATGAGTTGGAAGGATTATGCAAAACTAATATTTTTGAAGGTCTCTGCGTTTGGTTTTTTGTAAGTTTTTAGTATTTCTTTATTGCTTCCAATCTAATATTTTTCACATACATTATCTTAGTTTCTCTCTTATTTATTTATCTATTATTTCTATATAGATGTTCATCCTACTCTGTTTTCCAGAAATTGGGGTTAAATTTGAATTATGGCTGCAATAGAAGAAAAAGACTAGGTCTAACTGTCAAATACGAGTGCCTTCAATATTATTCAGTTTCAGTTTCAACCTCCATACCATATTTGTATAACCAATCTATGGTTTAAAAGATTTGATTTCTCTGATATTTATTTCCTTGAAAAGTTGATTATATTTTGATATATTTATGAAAGGTTTGGGAATTTAATTTATCAAGTTAAGATGTTGATTGTCTCCAAACAAGAGGATAGAAATGGATGTCATGAAGTTGTAAGTTGTTGGTTACTGTATTATCTCCAACCTTTGTAATCTGGGTCTTATGTTTCTTAAGACTAGATTCCTCCCTTTCGGTATACCAAAGTAGTCTTTTTGGTACAAGTACTTTAAATCATGTTGCTGCCTTCCTCTCTTGTACAATATAAAGCTATGTTTAATGTCTTTTTCAATGTTTTTAAGGATGATGAGTGACTATAATGTGGAGACAATAAATGGAAATTTTTTCATCTTTCTTTGTCTTTTGGTAGACATTAATTGAGTTTGCTCTTAGATGAATGCGTTTTGGAAACTAATGTTTCCTTTTTCTCCACTAGTCTTTTAGTGGCTGAGGCTCTAATGCCTATTAGCTTTCGTTTAGACATTGTTTAAAACACGTTTTGGTATAATATACTCTATGTGATGCGGTGGTTGCAGGTCTTTATGAAGGCGGGGTTTGGAAAATCCGAGTTGAGCTTCCCGTCCCGATGCATATCCATATAAATCTCCTTTTATTGGCTCCATGATCAAGATTTTCCACCCAAATGTGTTGATAAGCTGTGAGTATTCTGCAGTTTAAAAAGCAAATCACCTCTCATTACATCTGAGTAGAATTATCTTCTCTAGGATATTTTGAGTTCTAATTGTTACTAGTATCCGGCACATTGGGTCAAATAAAGGCACAAGTATTAAGTTTACTTAGAATGGTGTAACATACTGTTGATGATTATCAAATACTTTGAATAAGTTTGTGGAATTGATGACGTACTTTCTTTCCTATTTTTTTAGTAAGCAGCTGGAACTTGAGTAATTGGTTATTTGTTTGGGGAATGCTAGCAACCTTCTCTCTAACTTTCTCCATTTTTTGCTTGACATGTGTCATTCTCCTTACACTTAAAACAATGTTATTAATATATTATACAAGCTAACTTTTGCTTTCCAAGTTTACCCTTATTAAATGTATTCAATTTATCCACACAAAAATTCACAACTTTCTTACCATCTTATTAATTTTTTTTTTCACGTCAATTATTATTATTTTTTTAAATGTCTACTTTTTAAAAAAAGAGGAAATTTCCCCTTCTCTTTTTTTTTTTAAAAAAACACAAAGGGTTTAGATAGAAAAAAAAAAGTCTAAACTTGACGTGATAAAAAGGGGCATTTTCTCTTTTTGTAAAAAAAACAGACATTTTCTTTAAAATAATTGACGTTAAAAAAAATAATAATAAGATGGTAAGAAAGTTGTGAAATTTTTTTGGATAAATTGAATACATTTAATAAGGGCAAACTTGGAAAGAAAAAGTTAGCTTGTATAATATATTAATAACATTGTTTTAAGTGTAAGGAGAATGACACATGTCAAGCAAAAGATGGAGAAGGTCCAAAGGAGAAGGTTAGAGAGAAGGTTGCTAGCATTCCTCTATTTGTTTTTAATTTTCTATGACCTGACTGATTTGTCTTTCCCGAGTAATTGCAGATCTAGTTCTGTTCTGTCTACGTAGATGTAATTAACCAATCATGGAGTCCAATGTTCGGTAATTACAAGTGTGTACTGCATGCTTTAACGCTGTAGTGTTGGTTATAAATGTTTATAAATCATAATGTGGAATTGGAGATGAGACTAGTGCTTAATTGAGGTTTAATTTCTTATTTCTACCTACAAGTCATTGACTTGAGATCTCTCCTCCTTTTATTATCGAATTTCTATCTACTTTGCAAGATGAATACTTTACTGAAGCTACAATTGCTAAATATTTTGTAGAAAGAGAACATCATCACTCTCTAGTTCCCAACATTCGATTTGATGAATTCTCTTTAAACTTTAATTATATATATCAATCTCATTACTGAAAATTAATTGTATCAGTGGTACACTTGAGATCAAATGTTCAAAGGATAATCAAAATTCAGGGGCTCATTGGACCATCACATCTTTGGAGAAGGTTAGACAATTTGGTCATTTAGAACTTGTTTTTATCTACATTGATAGCATAGTGATTAGAATGAAATATATTTGGATCAGATTTGTATTTGTGGAGTTTGATGTTAATTTTGCAAGTCTCGTAGGACCTGCTGTTGCTGATATTGTTACAAGGGAGGGGAAATACAACTTGAAAAATGTGCAAGAAGGCAGAGCTAAGTCAACCCAAGAACAAATTGATGAATTTCAGATCACATTAGTAGAATTTGTTAGCTCCTTTATTTCTAATTATAGGTAGGAAGTATGAATGTAATAGAATAAAGATTGGTTGACTATGTAATAACTATTGAATCTTCAAGTTTTATGAAAGAAATAATTTTTAAGTGTATATATTCGTTAATAAAGCATTATAATTGGTTTTCTAGTTAAAAGTGTTGTATAGAATTATAAGAGACAAAAAACTATAATGTAACAGCTTGGAAACTTATTGAAAAATCGCCGTTTGTACATATAATCAATGACCTTTTTAACACTATGTCGTCTTCTTTATATACAATTAACGACTATTTTTAACAAAATACCGACTAGTACTTAGAAAATTAAGGATATCAACTTTTTTTTTCCCTCCAATTTCCCCCATATCGTCTAAATCCTCAACATTTCATCCAATTTTCAGTTAAATTATTTTTAAAAATTGAAGAAAAATAAGAAAATTGACCACAAACCCACCAAAAAAAAGAAGAAGAAGAAGAAGAAGACACTAAACTAGCAACCCTATCGCCCCCCTCCCCTAGCTCTATCTCCTCTAGCACATCAACCCCATCACAACACAGCCAACTTCTTCAAGGTATGGCTCTCAATCTATCTTTGTCTATGTTACTGCTTTGCCACTGCCAAGTTAGTCCCCAAAGGTTGCACAAGACTCCTTTGTTTGCTTCCAATTGTGTGTCTCTTTCTCTATCCTCCTCTCTTTCTCTCCTCCATGATCTTGTGGGCGTTACATCGTTTTTCATTTCTTGGCTTGCCAACTTCAAGCTCTTCCTCTTGGCTTTTGGTAAAGGACCTTTGTCTTTTGACCCATCAATCTCTCTTGGTCGCTTTGTTGTTGTTGCTTGCCTTCCCATCAAGATCCAACAAAACAACCCACCCCAAAATTCATTAGGAAAACACAAAAACACCCAAAATGATTCAATCCCATCTTTACCACCAAATCAAAATAACCAATTCAAAGAAAACTCCTCTCCAACAAAATCACACTAAAATACCCAAAATGAAAATAGCCAACAACAACACAAAGAAAACCCACCTGCAAATCACCAAAATGGTCCCCAAAAATCACATATTGATGGCCAATTGAAACTAAACCAACATCCATCTCCACCAAAATCACATATTAATGACCAAAACAAAGAAAACCCAGTTACCCCAAAAGCCAAAACAGGGCCATAAAGTCCCTCTAAATTATGTAACAAAGGGTCTGCTTTTTGGAATTTTGTTGCGTGCCTATGATTACAGTGACCAAATCCATCCAAAGGCCCTATTGCTTCTCTATTCTTTGCACATATACTTGCTCCTCGTACTCATCCTAGCCGTCACTGCAACCCTGGCTCGAGCCCTCCTAGCCATCGAGCTGGAGCCACAATTCAACAAGCCCTATGACCCACTGTTTACTAGCCCACCCTCGACATCCCCTGATGCGTCATTAATCGCAACTAGGCACCACTGCCCGTAGTGCTCGCAACTAGTATACCTTTAATTTAATTTTTAATTTTTAATTTATTTTTAATGTACAAAATGACCATTTTTCCCTCATTTTTAACAGCAAATTGGATGAAATGTTGTGGATTTAGACGGAGGGGTGAAATTGGCGAAAAAAAGAAGTTCATATCCTTAATTTTCTATATAAAAAAAAAGGATAGGGGGTTAATTGAAAGGTAGGTACAAGTTCAAGAGGAAAATCACTAGTATACCCTTAAAGAATTTAGGGATTTATGTTCTCTATTATTTTCAGGTTGGAAAACTGTTGTTTTCTAGAAAATTTCTAGTTTTTGTGTTTGATTACTTTTTAGTTTGTCAAAGTCTGAGTCATGTTTTCATTGGAGGTGGGTGCAAGAAGGAGAGAGACGGAGAGGAAGGGGTTGTGATGGTGGGCGGTGAGGTAAGCCCGCTCAGGATAGGGGAGTATAACAACGGGTCCCACTCGTGCCACGTCAATGTTTTTAATAGAATTTTTTGACGGACTTGACAACGGGAGTAAAGGGAGACCTAAAACATCGATTAAGGGGGTACTTTGGGCCACTTAAACTTTTAGAGGATAAAGTGAGATTTGATCATAGTTTTAGGGGGCACTTCAGTAAATAAGCCTTCTTTTAACCATTAAGGTACATACATCAACTGGGAAACCACAGATGCTTCCCGTTCGGTAACATTTTTAGAGAATGTTTTCTTAAAATATTTTCAGAGAATGAAAACAAGAAAATGAATTTGCATTTTCAAGAAATGAAAATGCGTCTAGTAGATTAATAGAAAACATCTTCAGAAAACAAAAACAATGAAAACGTGTCTGGTAGTACAATTTGAAATAATAATATGTGAGTTATTTTTATGAAAACGTTTCCCATGAGAATGAAAATAACTTTTTTCTGTTTTCTACAAGTACACATGAACTTGTTTTCATTTTATGAAAGCATTCTCAGTGTTTTCTGTTTTTGGGCCACCGAACGTGTTTTTGCCTCATTTTTGTTCTCTGAAAATGAAAACAACCCCTTAAAACATTACCGAACGGGCCCTAAGTAATTTATTTTCAGTGGAAAAGCTCAACAAATTAACCTCTCTGGTGCGTTTCTATCATAACATTCTAAGTCTTCAATATAGTGATTGCCGGTGCCGATGAATGAATTTAAATTAGGGGACATCTTCCACTATTAAGAGGTAGCTCCAAGTGAATATTCCTTTCAAATTAGGACACTACTTCCCTCCTTACCTGGAAGCAACCAAGTTAAAAGCTACCATGGGCTCTAGCGAGCCTTTTTTGAAAATTAAAATATAGTAATTGTATTTTAGTGTGATTTTAGATTAATTTGCTTGCTCAATTAAGAAATAATCGCTTAGTAATACTCATGACTTTAACTCTCTACCTTTTCCTAGTTTTTTCCTATTGTTTTCTTAATTTGTTTTCACCAATATTCATTTTAACGACACCCTTTTCAATTAGGTAGTCCAAAGGGTGGGTGGTGCTGTTCATATGAAGAATGAGATTATAGCAATTTCTATTATTGTCTACATTGAAAAATAATTGCTGACAATATCGATTCATACACAATAACAAAATATTTTAATTCTCTCAAGGATCATAGGGCACAACTTGAATATGTACAATTTCAATTTTGTTGTTGAACATATTTTCATTTTGATACTATGTGTGTTTTTGGGTGCATTTCACATGTATTTATTTTATGTTAAAGCTTATTGGAAATTAGTCTATGAAGCTATGAACTAACGTAGTTTATATGCTTTAATATATATTTTATTTCTAGAAAAACTAGAAAGTACAAGAAAAATTATCATTAGATTTTAAGCCAATAACTTTAGCTAGCCCACCCGTTGAAAAATTCATAGTTCCACCATTGCCTAGAATGAGGCATTCCTACTTCAATTATAATAGTTAAATGCCAATAAAGATACAAGAAATTTATGTTCAGTGACAGTTAGTGGCGGAGCCATAGTGGGGTCGTCAGGGTTGCACGACCTCTTGGAAGCCATGGAAATAGGCTTGGATGTCCCTTGGAGCTGCTGGAGCGACCTCTTGGAGCTGCACACCAGGTGCTCGACGAAATCGCTGAAAGAGAAGGCACTGTGCATCTGTCTTTTTTATTTTTTAAAACAACTCGGGCAAAATGACACTGTTTTGGGCCAGATTATTAAAGTACCCACTAGCGTATTCCCCCGAACCCAACAAACATTGTGTATGCAAAGAGTCTACAAAGTTGGCAACCATAAGATGAAACAGCAGCATAACTATTACTAGTTTCGAGAGCATGCCAATCGATACGTTCCCCATAATGTTTTGATATGTTTTGTGTGCAGTCTTAGCTAAAGAATCATCTATGGAAGTTAAAGCTGGAGAGCTATCTATTTATGAACAGGCATGATCAAATCGAATGGTTGAGCGATAAACATATATGTGTTTGACTTCAAGTCAAGTAGCAATGCATTTTCATCAATAAAAAAGTGATGGGAAAAAAGTAAAGTAGCATGATCAAATGGCCACACTACTACAAAAAGAGAAAAAGACGACCAGAAAAAGACGATGGCATAACATAAAACCGTCGTTGTATTTAAACCGACGACGGTATAAAAAAAACTGTCGTGGATAAGTGCCTTACTGTTGAATATTTTTAAAAGAAGACGCATACAAATAAAAAAGCGTCGTTTTTAAAAAAAGGATTTCTTCAGAGTTAAAATCTGACCAAAAAACAACGACAGCATGTATGAATCCACCAACGTAGAAAGTAAAGACGACGGTTTAACAAAAAAGCTGTCGTGTTAACTCCTAACTAAACACGACCAACTGTTCTTAATTCGCGGCGTATAATATAATGGAATCCACGTCTGTATACTACGACGGTGCCTTCTTTGAAAACAGCCGTCTTAATTTTTATTTCTTTTTAAGCTTTAATTATTTTTTAATTTTGGTAGCCTACGAAAATTAAAATGAGATCCCAAGAGGTATGATATCTTACCTTTGAGATCTTTGGATCCTGATGATGTATGTGTGTATGTGAGAGAGGAAGACGAGCCTCCAGAGAGACCAGAAGAACTTGGAACCCTAAATGAAAACTGAAACTGAAAGAAAGAGTCAAATTTATACAATAAATCTTTTAAACTTACGGCGGTGCTTATAGACATACCGCCGTGTAATTTAAAAAACCACGTCGGTTATTCTTTAATGGAATCCACGTTGTATAATTTTATGGAATCCACGTTGTATAATGTAATGTAATACACGTCGGTATATTACAAAAAAACGACGTGTTAAATAATATACCATGACGCGAGAGATTAATTTATCGACTTATTATTTTGGAGTATACTACGACGGTACCTACAACACTACTGTCG
>NW_018922546.1:23355-37910 GCF_002207925.1 Prunus avium
ATTCTATTCAGAGAGCAAATTCAATGAATTGGTCTGGGTGTTTCCCAATGTTGTGTAAAACCACAGTGGTCAGAGCCTACTAACTTGTGCCTTTTGCATGCTGAGTGCCGCATGGACCAAATATTTGAATATGTTGTGGCTCAAAACCAATGACAATATTATATTGTTGAAAGCATTCTTACGGGTTGTAATTAATTGATGTGAATTTTTCAACCACACTCAAACAACATCATATTAATACGTTTAATATAGAATCAATTCCATAGGATTCAGATGGATATCAAGAATATGAATTTCATGAACGGAACTCAAATGAATTGAGGAAGTGGATGGTTGGGTTTTTTGAAAAAATTCTTCTAATTTTTCTAAAACATATAAACCAAAGTTCTTGAAAATTATTTTCCAAAAATCCTTTGAAACTCTGGTTCAGAAATTCCTTTGAAAACAAAGTTTCCTCTGATACAATTTTTCAGTCACGCCCCAAAATCGGGACACGTGACAGTGCGTGTACCTTGAGGATCCCGAAAATATAACACCTAAGTCCGAGGATTATACTCCAAAGATTCCCAAAATACACTAAGCCTTTTTAATTTAAATAAAACATGTTGGATCAGAGTTGTTAATAACAGCGGAAAAATGAGTAAAACATTATATAAACTTTATTGATGATAAACCAACCCTAGAGGTCAAGGAAGTGCATCATCAATAAAGATTATATAATGTTTTATTCATTTTTTAGGTTGTTTTTAACATTACCAGAAAAGCATTGGAAGCCAATGTCGGTAATAATGATGGGTGCACCTGGAAGCGGCAAGTCCACCTTCTGTGAACATGTCATGCGCTCCTTAATCCGTTGGGTTTAGTGGCGGAGCCAGAATTTCATGGGCAACCCTCTTACAAAATATTTATAAAAGAAATTCAAATTCACAATACATTCCAAAGTAACCAAAATGACTAAAACATCATACATAATATATATAATGAAATCTTTACACTTTTCTTCTTCTTTGGGTAATCTATAAATTAATCGAAACATCCATTGAACTCAATAGAGAATAATTCAAATTTTCACAAACCCTAACAAACCATTTTTTTTTTGTTCAATGTAATTCTATTCAAATAAAATGAAAAGGATTACAAGAGGTGAAGGAAAACCGAAACACTAGCAAAACAAACAAACAAACAAAGGGCCAAACAGTAAAGTACATAACAGACAGAGAAGGCCCAAAAACAAAAGCCCAAACTGAAAAACAGAAAACCCTAGATCTGAGCAAAAGCCACAGTCGCGCCACCCAAAGACCACCTGCTGCAACACCATCGCAAATCCGCAATCACCGAGAAAGAGTAACTGGTAACAACACATACCAAAGGTCCAGGCGGAAGATGGGGGGAAACTAGCCACCCGCACAAAACGTGCTCCCATAATCCAAGGGACAAGACTCACAAGAGTTTTAAACGCATCCCCACACCACAGATAGATGCCGCCACCGAAAGAGATCGACGGAAGTTGTACCAGCAGAGCCAAGGAGCAAAGGGTGGTGATTGAGAACCAACAATGAAGGGTAGCCGCTGGCCAAAGGAGAGAGAACTGTAGAGGGGATAAAAGACTCATATATGAGACATAGCTCCGAGAAAATGCAATCATGGGGAGTGGGAGGAGCTGACGACTCACAAGTAGGGGAGGAAGCAAAGATGAGAAGACAAGAAACACAAACAAACAGAAAAAGTAAAAAACTCTCACTGAGGAGAGGATGAACTCTCACAAGGGAGAGAGGAGACTCTCACAGAGAAGAGAGAGGAAAGTAGGGACTTGTCACTTGTACAAAGAGAAACCAGGGGAGGAAGTGAGGAGGAACCAAGACCTCCTCCCCAAGTGCGGTGCCAAAGGGTGTTTTTTCTCTCAGAGAAGAGAGAGAGGTTTTTCTCACCCTAACAAACCATAGGCAAAGAGAAAACAATAAATAAAAAAAAATAAAAAAAAGAAGAAGAGAAATTAACAATCTTAATTAAGGGAGTGAACCCAATTGAAACTTGATAATTTGGCAACAACAAAAAAAATTAAATTAAATTAACTTGATAATATATTATATGGAGAATAAGAGAATAAATACCCACAAATCTAGAGAAATGGGTGAAAATGACTATTAGATTTGAAGGACTTGTGTAAAAAATAATAATATGTATACTAAAATTTTAGAATATTGATCTAAAACATGAAAAAAGATGTAAACTTGAAGAGAAAACATTAGAAATATTAGAAGTATTATAAAAGATATTAATATGTAATCTTTTTTAGGGGTAATTACATTTTTTGTTACTGGGGTTATGGTCGAATTTAAATTTGGTCATTAAAATTTTAATTTTTTGATTTTGGTTACTGAGGTTAGCTTCGTCAGCAAATCAAGTTGGCAATTAATTGGCATGTGTTGCGTGCATACAAGGGCATTATTGCCTTTTCCCCCACCCCATCTTTCTATCAACTCGGATCAAGTGAGAACACTAAAATGAGAATCTTATATAAGAATCAATCCCAACCATCTAAATTATCTGAACAGCTGAAGAGAAAAAGCAAGCTTACAATACAAATGGGTACGCTACACTTCCCCTTAGCCCCTGTGTCCTGCTGCGCGTTCTCAATCGCGCCTTTCTTTCTACTCGTGCCTTTATTTTTCAGAGTTTCTTGTTCCCAGATTCTCCTCTCAATACCATTTCCTGTTTTCCTTGGTCAGAATCGATACCTTTCTCCTTAGAACTCCCTCTCTCTTCCTCTGCCGTCTCAGTTTCCCTAATTCGATATGCATCTCTGTCTTGCTCTCTCAGCTTCTCTTTTGGTATATCTTTCATTTTTATGCAGACCTTGTACAAATAAAACCCCCTTTCTCTCTTACTTCCCTTTTTTCTTCTCTCTCTGCCCAAATACAAATACAACTCTAGCTTTAGAATTCTCAAAGCCATTGTCAATGGCGGTCTTAGAGACAGAGTGCTCGTTTGCAAAGTCTCGATCATCGTTGTCAGCCTCATCCAGCAGTTCTGACTACCTCTACGGTTACATCCGTTTTCCCACTTCCTATGACGTCATCTTCAGCAAGTTCACCTATATCTCATTGATCAAGCTCTTCTTATTTAATTGTCAACATCCTTAAATCTAAACATGTTTTTGTCAACCTAAAAATTTCTGCGGCTGAAATGGGTGAATGATGGGTTTATAGTTTAGGGTATAGATTTGTTGAAATTTATTTATTAATCCATTTTGGGAATTTTAATGGGATCCTTACAAATCAATGGTGTTCATGGTGGATTTGGGTTAATTTGGGGGTTTAAGGGTTCAAATCTACGTAGGACGTGGAAATAGTCTTTTCTACCTTAATCGCTTTTG
This sequence comes from Prunus avium, assembly GCF_002207925.1. Next base: position 26,732 of record NW_018922546.1, read on the forward strand.
GGTTATTATGCCGATGGTGCTTACCACAGTCTTGCTCTTGTTGGTGAGTTTTAGCTTGTAGTCAAATTTTGATGTTTTTACTAGTAATTGGGTTCTCAAAAAAGTGAAAATTCCATTATGAAATGGGCATTTAGAATTGTTCAAATGATTGTTGTGAGTTTATTCAGTCTTTGATTTTTAGATGGTATGTTGGTGTTGCACAAAGATAAGGATTTATTCTTGTATGTTTGGAAATTTCAGTGCTTTGGAAAATGTTGTATTTGTTCAGAACCATAAACTATGACCTTGTTTTATTGTTGATTTTCTTGTTGAAGTAACTTTTCATGTTTTTGGTTCTCACATTGCAGAACTCTAATGTTAGTTGATAATTCATTTGGAAAGCTTCTTGATCATCTCCTAATAGAAATTTTCATTCGAGTTACTGTCTCAGAGTGGGCACAAATATCTTCTGTCAAAAAACAGTGGGCCAATCTGTTTGTGGAGAATGCTTGTAGCAAGCTGCTCTTGCTACAACATATCCTTTGGCTAACCAAGCTCAAAGGTGGCTTGGACCTATCCCTCGAGGGTTGAGCAAGAGGTAGCATAACATTTCTCCTTGCGATGGTCATTTCTTTTTTCTTGCTTTCTATCCATTTCTAACTTTCCAATTTCTCTTATCTCTTTTAATAATTACTTTCTTCTGAGTTTTTATGTTATGTTGTTCTGGATTTCTAGTGAAGAATCCCCTTTCCCATCCTAAGCAGATAGTTGTGACTCTCCCCTAAGATCCACCTTACAATCTTGGTTCCAAATCAATGCAGAAAAAACAACTTAGACTTACAAGTGCAAGGATATCTTTTACAGTAGCTGTTGGTCTGGTGCATGTGCTTCACTTCAAAATCCATGCATTATATTTTGCTAAGCTATTGACAATTTTCTCAGGAGATTTGCAGCTTTATATGTATGTTCTAACTTTACTTGTGTGATGGCAAATGATGGATCAGTTTGGTGCTGGGGTTACAACATATGTATCCTTCACCATAGGGTTATATACAGCTTTCATTAATTCTCCACAATGAAAGAATTTAGTTATGGAAAGTGCATCCCTAGTTCTTTGTGTTTGCTCCTTGTTTATGTTGTTTACATTCTTAACTGTTGAATGGATGGCCAACCTTGTGTAAATGGAGAAAATTTTATGATGCCCTACTTATTGGAATGGTTCCTTGAGGTGTAATCTGTGACAAAGAGTGAAGTGCCATTACAGGTATGGAAAGAATTGTTTCGCTGCTGCATTAAATACCTGATGAAGATAAGGGCCTTATGTTTTGGTTTTTTTGTTGTTGCCAAAGCTGTCTACATCAGATTTGTTCTTTTAAAGCTGGAGGAATGATGTCTCTAGCCATTGATAATAATCTTGGTGGCCTTTAGATGTGGGGTAATTCCCACTTCTTAACCAATTCTACATTATATGTGAACCCACTATTGTTATATCATCTCTACAATTAATTTTAAAAAAGATAAACCCCAAAGATGTAGAAAGTGTCACAAGAAGCTTTTAGATTTTTTTTTCTTTTTTTTTAAATGTATTTTTCTGCTATTTAATGAATTATTATGATTTTTGGAAGTTAAATAATTCAAAAATAGTAATAAACGGAAGAGAATGACAAGTGGCAGCACTTGAATGGTGCTTTGTTAGTGCTTCTGACAGGTGTCATTCTTGTGAGCGACAGGTGTCATTCTTGTGAGCGGCATGTGTCATTAGAGTTTCAATTTTATGTGTTAACCTTAAAAATTTCCCAAATTTTTTTTATAAAAAGTCATAAATACACCGAGAATTTCTACAAACTCGTTGCAACATTATCTTCAACTAGGGATCGTAAAAATCTAAATTTGAAGTAATAATTAGAGGAAGTGTAATGATCTTCAACTTAGTGTATCATGCTTGTTGCGTATTTTAGGCTATCTATGAGGATAATGGGTCATTTATGTATCATCATGCACCATACGGCACATATGCAACATCTCTCTTGAATTTACTTTTGAATATCAGCTTTGTTCTTTATATTTATTTTTTAATGCCCCTTCCAATTTGGTTTAAAATTCAGGACCTTGATAAACCACCTCTTACATGAGAAACTTTTTTCTATCCTGGCATTATTGTGTATCATTCTTATTGCATATTTCAGGCTGTCTATGGGGTTAATGGATCATTTATATATCATCATGGATATGGTTATGCACCCTACGACACATATGCCACATCTCTGTTAATGATACTTTTGAATGTCAATGTCCCTTCCAATTTTGTTTAAAATTCAGGACCTTAAGAAACCCTTAATATAAAAGTAGGGAGGGGGAAGGGCCCGGACCACACTAGTTTGCCCTTGCTTGGGTTCGCGTTTGTCGGGTCTCGCTTTATGTCTTCCGAGCACAATTTGTTTTTTCAAATTACTATTTTCAAAATTTGATACGATACACATGATTTGCCTCAATTTGTTTCGAATTACAAATTAAAAACTTTACAGAACACCCCTTTCAGAAATCATATATTTAAACAGTAGCGCTACGGGTATCAACTTATATACCAACTTTTGGTTACCAACTGATATAGCATATAACATGGATTGTCATGTCACGTGCCACATCATCAATTTTAATTTAGTTAATTTAGTATTTTTTTTATAACTATTTTCATTTAAATCATTAAGCAGTTTAACAATCCCTCCCCCGCCACAACAATATTACCTCAACACCATCGCCGCCACACTATCATCCTTCAAACATCTATGGAGCCGATATGGCTTTTCTCTTTTGCTGGTTTAACCACGGCCTAGAAATTCCAAGTTGATTTGGGGAAATACTATGATGGAATGGAGAGGATGATATGGCACCACGGATTAATCTCAAATAGTATTCAGTTCCATGGATATATGCAACCAAGCAACAATATTTTTCCAGATTTGAAGGGAGGGTGGATATGCTCCCAATTTGGGTTGAATTAAAATGGTGAGAATGAATTTTGTTTATTTAGAAGATGATAAAATTAAATAAAATTAAAAGAGATGATGTGGCACATGATATGACAGTCTATCTCATATGACACATCGGTATGTAAAAGTTGATATACTAATTGGTGCCTATAGTATTATTGATATTTAAAACTTAAATGTTAAAATAATTCCTATATTTTTATCTATACCGATCAATTTAGTCTCGTGTTATAAATATGACAAAAGTTCTAATTCCGTTTAAACTAAATATAGTAGAATTAGTGATGGGATTTCGCCCGCTCAGCTTGTTCAATGATAGGTCCAAACACTCGAGTGTGCTCATGTTACCAAATGAGGATGGGATTTCGCCTGTGAAAGCATTTTTGGACAAATTAAGGACACGTAGTGATTTAAATTCTCCCATTTCCTTAGGTATTGGTCCACTGAAATTGTTGCATGAGAAGTCAATCAAGGTGAAGATAGATAGAATCTTTACCAAATTCATCTCTGAACCTTTGTTGGTAACTGTTGTACTTATATCATACCCAAAGCCCAAAGAAACCTCCTCCAATCCATATCCGTCATTTGGGACAAATGGATTAAATATCCTTCTAAGATAGTGGCCGTTGATTGTCAATAGGGAACCATCTTCGGTAACCATCATTTTCTGCCATGTTCTCCAAAGTATTCCCTGTATTTCACCACGGAAATTATTGTGAGCTAGGTCTATGATTTGTAGCCCCGGCCATGTGACATTGGTGTTGAGACATTCAATGCCCCCATAAAAGTTGTTGGACCGTACAACAAGGACACGCAAGGTGGAAATGCTCTTCAACAAGCATGGGAAGGTATCTGTTATATTATTGTTTCCCATGTTTAAAACCTTCAACTTAGTGCATTTAGCTAGAGATTTTGGAACCTGGCCCCCTAACCGATTTGTAGCGAACTCTAGAATTTCCAATGAACTATTTTCAGAAACTTCAACATTAGAAATAGTTCCAGTGAGGTTGTTTCTCGCTAAATTAAGTACACTGATATCGCGTATTGCAGTCAAGCATTGGGGAATCATGCCACTGAGAGAATTATTAGACATATCAAGAATCTGAATTTGGGAATTGCATATTGATGTTGGAATGAGCCCATGCAAGTTATTGCTCGAAAGAGAGAAGAACAGTGTGTTTGTGAGGAAATCACCAATATTTGATGGTATAGAGCGGAAATTATTTCTCGAGTAATCCAGATACTTGGCAAATGGTAGGAAAGTGGGGATTTGTCCCTGAAGTTGATTTGAATGAAGGTCAACAGTTTTCACTGTAGAATTATATAAATGAGGTTCCAGAGTAGCCAAGGAGTTACAAGAAAGATTTAGGGAATCAAGTTGATTGGAACTCCAAATCCAATGGGGTATCTTGCCCTGGATATGGTTTTCTGAAAGGCTCAAACTGGATAATGTGGATTGATTTCTCAAGAAATATGGGATTGTTCTCAATTTGTTAGCAGCCAAATTCAATGAAATAACTTCAGGAAATGAGGAATATGAGGAATCAGTACCATTGTATAAACTCAGCAAGCTATTGTACGAAAGGTCAATGTTCGTAAGATATTTTACCTGTTGAGGGCCATTGAACGGAAAGCCACTAAAATTGTTGGAAGAAAGCTGAAGTGATTCAAGGCCTCGAAAATTAAATATAGAAACCGGTATTTGTCCGTCCAAATGGTTGAAGCTTAAATCAAGGGTAGATAAGTCGGAAGAGACATTAGAAAATACAAGTTCACCAGAGAATTGATTGTGGGCAAGGTTTAGTTCTAGCAAAAAGGGAAGAGAAAAGAACGACGACGGGATTGATCCATAGAAATTGCAATATGAAAGATCTATCCAAGACAAAATTTTGAGGTTGCCAATGGAGTCAGGTAGTGATCCTGAAAAGTTTGTCCCACGTAGAATCAAAGACAGAAGAGATCCATTATTCTCGGGAAAATCTGGCAAGGAACCACCAAGTTTAGAATTATCCGAAAGGTCAATAGTTTGTAGAGTAGGTACCTGAAAGATCTCTTTGGGAAATGTTCCATTCAACTGACAATTACTGAGACTCAAGGAAGTCAACTTTGAAAAATTGGCAAAGAATCCTGGAATTGGATCGGAGATGGGGTTCCCACTCAAGTCTAACTCCCTCAGGTTTGGAAAGTTGGCAAAGGATCCTGGAATTGGACCGGAGATGTTGTTCGAGCTCAAGTCCAACACCCTCGGGGTTGAAAAGTTGGCAAAGGAACCTGGAATATATAAGAGATGTCGTTCCAACTCAAGTCCAACTCCCTCAGGTTTGGAAAGTTGGCAAAGGATCCTGGAATTGGACCGGAGATGCTGTTCGACCTCAAGTTCAACACCCTCAGGTTTGGAAAGTTGGCAAAGGATCCTGGAATTGGATCGAAGATACCTTCGAAACTAAGGTCAAGACCAACAACATGCCCATTGCTAGTGCAAGTAACACCACCCCAAGAACAACAGTCGGTGCTTGAATTCCAAGATATGATCAGCGGGGTTCGCCATGAAGGTGGATCAAATTGAAGGCTTTTCTTCAAATGGAGTAACGATTGTTGCTGGTCTTTAATACACTGGCTATGAACTGCAGGGAGGAGGATAATGAAGCAGAGGAGGAACAAGTAATGCAGCAAAGTATTCATTTTGGAAAAACCTTTTACTTTGAGAGACGCTAGCTGATGAGGGAAAGTTTTGATGAGAAAGAAAGGTTGTGCTGTCTTTAATATATACATATCATTATATGTAATTATATGCATGGTAGAATAGAATTGGAAAAGGACACCACTTAGCTTTGATGAGATTAAATCTTTGTCGTCGCTGATGGCTTGACTTTGAAGTCTTCTACCAATAACTAATCTTGTAGTAGTAACCAGGAAAGTGGGATAGAACAAAAATAATGATGTTCCTGCAAAAAGGCCTCCACGAGTGGAAGAGTGAGGAATCATATATTTTATGATTATACATATATATATTTGATCTTAAAAAGCAACTTTTAAACCTCAATCTTATCATTATTGTTTAAATTAAATCTTTTGCAATTCAGGGCACATTATAAAGTCAGTCAAATTTTGATGCGTCGGATTGAGAGACTATGAACATTGTGGAAATTGTGATGTGAATGTGATATTGCTTTATGGATTAACTTGTTAGACATTAAAGTTTGCCCTATTTTGTGTAGTGGGCTCGTCTACAGTCTACACGGTTTCCTACCTACTTGGATTTTTGGATGAGTGTTGACTTGGTCAAAATCAATTAGTCATAGCTCATGGCCCAGTCGAAGAAAGCAGATGATTTCTGTAGTCTAGTATTCCCATTATATCATATGCACGTATCTGTTCATGTTGATTTCTAGGTTGGAAGAGGAATTCTCCATAATCTTGGATTGGATGTTTGGTCGAACCTCAGACACAAAGATGCTGAAGAAATTTCGAACCAAAGAGCTCCATAATCTTGGATTTAAGTTCACACAATGCTCTTGTTATTATATAATTGTTGAGAGTATTTATCCCACATTAAAAAATTAAGAGAGTAAGTCTTGATTTATAAGGAGTTGTGCTACAATTTGTGTTGTGTGGTTTTTCTAAAGACAAAGCCGAGAACTCTCTAGAGAGCTCTCTTCCTCCTCCTCCATTTTGAGAGTCCCTGGCTTCTCCCCACCCGAAATGGGGGTTTTTTCCCTGAGCCTTGGCTCAGATCTGGGGCTCCTTGCCTCTACTTCGGTTTCCTTTGATTTTTTTTCTGTTTTTCCCTAAGGTAAGCCCACTCTGTGAGACCCTTTATCTCCCATATCTCCCTCTCCTTTCTTCCCAAGCCACCTTCACTTTTCACCCTCCACTTCTTACATCTATCCTCCCTTCATCACTTCTCTGTTATGTAGCCGTCCACACATGGCCAGCGACTTCGTCTGGTCGCCAGTTCTCAACCACCACCGTTTGCTCCTCGGTTCCGCGTCCACTGCTCTCGTTGTTCTTCCTCAATGGCGTGTGGTGGTCCGTGGCTGCGATTAAAGTGCATACTGCACTTGACTCTTGGATTATGGGAGCGCTTCCGCGCGGGTGGCCTCATACATATACATGCCCAATTTACTTACTTCTTTTGCTTAGTTCCTATAATTCTAAGTTATTTCCCTCCCTTTGTGTGTTTTGTAGGCCAATAGAGCAAGAGAGCATAATTCATGCAATTCAAGCATGTTAAGGCCTAATTTGGATGAATGGATGAAGAGCTTAAAGACAAACTCATTTTGGCTACAGCCCCTTGCCAGTCCATTTCCGTAGGTCACATTGCAATATTTGTTTCAGCAACCTGCACAGCTCGGATGAGGCCGCATTTTGCATGAAAATTGTTCCAATGGGTGTGTACTATAACATATCCAAAATTCAGCCCCATTGGATAAATATGTAGTCAATTATATGACATCGGACCTCTTTATTTTTTAATTTTTTTTCTAACTTCCTTCAATTAACTAATTACTATCAAAAGAAAAAAAAAAGTGAAAACCAAGTTAAAGATTTGTTAATGGTAATCATATTCATTCTCATATGCCGCACAATCTATAGATTGAGAATTTCATTTTCCAAAAAATTAACGTGATGATCTCCTTAGTGGTGTGGATAGTCCTTTGAAATTTAGTTACAAAATTTGCATATAGTGATTGTATTATACTCATATTTACAAGTTATTCACATTTAATATATGTATTTTTTACAAAAAATTTAAATAATACAAGTAAACTTCATGTATTATACACATATCTTTGTACATATTATTAAGTAAAATACTACACTCTAAAATTTTGAATAATTAATATTGAAATACTCTATATTCCTTTTTTTAGTTAGATAATATGTGTAAACATTTTATTCGTATTTTTTATAGAGGAATCCTCTATAATCTTGGATTGGACGTGAAGATATATGCTGAGGAAATTTCAAACAAGGAGCTCCATAATATAACAACCTTGCATGTCTTTTATCATCCCTACTTTCAATTAATATTGAAACACTATTGCTTTTTTTTTTACCGATAATATTTTTTGATTTCTTGGTTGGAAAGAAGACGATTTCGCGCAAATCAAGGATTCCGCGTCCGAATAATGAAAATGCACTTTAGACTAGGTCCAAATAATCTGGACCATTTGTCCTTTATGATGCTCCCAGATTTTTAAAAAAATTGGTTACAGGTTATACAAGTTATCAAGTTTCCACTTTTTGAAAATGCAATTGCATAAGGGTCATGCAATTATGCCCTTCCTGTTTGGCAATTGGCATATGATTGGATAGTGATTTACAGTAGTTTGGATATGAGAATACCATAACATTGTAAGAGGATCCTAAAACTTATAAGTTATAAGATTTGGGTAGCGGTTTACAAATTTTTGAACCATGATTACAACATTAGGGTTCACCTAATCCATAATGTTGTAAATACTCATTTACAAGGATATGGATCCACATTACAAGGAATTGGTAAATCCGGACCATGAGGATGTAAATTGGGTCCTTATTCTAATAAAATGAGGGTTTACAAGATTAAGGGCTGATTTTACAATTTTGGGATACGAGGGTACCAAAACATTGTAAAAAGAATCCCTAAACTCGTAACTTCTAAGTTTTTGGTAACAATTTACAACGTTTTGCTCATGGATTACAATGTTAGGGTTCACCAAATCCATAATGTTATAAATCATATATTTACAAAAATATAGATCCATATTACAAAGGATTGGTAATAGTGGACATTAGGGATGTAAATTGGGCCCTTATTCTAGTAAACAATGGTTAAGGATGGATTTTACAATCATATGGAACATAAATGTCCAAAATAGAGTAATACGAGACCTTAATATTGTAAATATTTGTGTTTACAAGTATAATGACCTAATTTACTTTCCTAAGGTCCCTAGTTACCTTAATATTGTATTAGACGTCTTTATCCTTGTAAATTATGATATTACAAGATTATGGATGGGTTTTACAATCTTCAGGAACATAACTATCCATAAGAGAGTAATACAAGACCTTAGTATTGTAAACATCCGAGTTTACAAGTATAAGGACCCAATTTACCTTCCGAATGTTCCCATTTCCCTAATATTGTACTACATGTCTTTATCTTTGTAAATTACGATATTACAATATTAAGGATGCATTTTACAATCATATGGAACATAATTGTCCAAAACCGAGTAAAACAAGACCTTAATATAGTAAACGTTTGTGTTTACACATATAAGGACTCAATTTACTTTCCTAATGTCCCTAGTTACCTTAATATTGTACTAGACGTCCTTCTCTTTGTAAATTACGATATTACAAGATTAAGGATGCATTTTACAATCTCATGGAACATAACTGTCCAAAACCAAGTAATACGAGACCTTAATATAGTAAACGTTTGTGTTTACACGTATAAGGACTCAATTTACTTTTTTAATGTCCCTAGTAACCTTAATATTGTACTAGACGTCCTTCTCTTTGTAAATTACAATATTACAAGATTAAGGATGAGTTTTACAATCTCATGGAACATAACTATCCAAAATAGAGTAATACGGGACCTTAATATTGTAAACATCCATGTTTACAATACTAATGACCTAATTTACCTTTCGAATGTTCCCATTTACCCTAATATTGTACTACATGTCTTTATCTTTGTAAATTACGATATTACAAGATTAAGGATGAGTTGTACTAGACGTCCTTCTCTTTATACATTTATTGTGTTATTTAATTATAAATTAAATAGATGTTTACAAACTATTAACACAGGACAAAAATCGCATGTTTTTCACCAAAAAAAAATTATTAAATTTGGGGTTACAAAACTATTTCGAATGGGAAGTGAAATCTTGTGGAAAACGAAGCCAAACATTAAGAAAATAGGCATGCATGCATGTTTGCAATTTCAAACATACGGTTTGTCAATTGCATTATACTTGTCCAATTTCCTACACATTGTTTGTCAAATGCATTATGCTTGTTCAATTTCCAACTCACTGTTTGTCAATTGAGTTATTTCCTTTTCCTCCTAGGTGAGCCAATCTATCAGTGCCCTTTCCATCTTATGGTCACTTCCTTTCAAATTAACTCATTCAATCCATTCACATACAACAATAGACGATCATATTTGACATCATTATAGAATAAGTTTGTAGCATCAAACAAGTTACATAAGTTCAAATCTACCACAAAATATATAATCTCACTTATGAACGTATACCACAAAGACAAAATACTCATAATACAATTTATGTTTTCTTCCTTAGCCTTAGCCTCTTACTAATAGGGCGTGGTTCTGGTTCCGGCAAAGAGGTCTTGCGTTTTTGTGGTGATGCTTTGCCTTTCCCTTTAATTGCAGCTGCTTTTTCTTTGGAATGCACCGCCCCTCCTTTAAATTTTGTTTTCACCACAGCTCCTTTTCCCTTTGTGTTAGGGGGTGGTGACTTGGTTGTGGTCTCCTCCACTAATACCTGATCTTCCTCGTCCTCCTGGTCATTTTTCGGGTCATTTTCGTCCTCGTCCCCGTTTTCCTCGACCTCCTCATCTTCCTCATCCTCCTCACCATCCTCGCAAGTGCACATTGTGAACAATAGCGCACATATTGAAAAATAGTAAACGGTGCAAGTAAAGGATCTTGCCCACAAAGATTGGTTGTTAACGTTGTAAAATGGATCCATAAACATGTAAGTTACACGATTTAGGTAGTGATTTACAAGTTTTTGTACCACGATTACAATGTTAGGGTTCTTATAATCCTTAGCGTTGTAAATCCTTATTTTACAAGGATATAGATCCAAATTACAAAGAATAAGTAAGTCCGGACCATGAGGATGTAAATTGGGGTCCTTATTCTAGTAAAATTGGGGTCCTTCTCCAAAGTCTACCTTTACCTTATCATTGTAAGAGGGATCATTTCAATTGTAAATCAGGATATTACAACGCTATGGATAAGGAAGAACCTTAAACCTGTAATCATGGTTTAAAAAATCATAAATGAGAACCCAAATCTTGTAATGTACGAGATTAAGGATCTCCGTTACGAGTTTTTGGAAAGCTTACGTCCAAAGCACTGTAATACGAGTCCTTAATGTTATAAACCATTGTATTTACAAGAATAAGTACCAATTTTACATCTCCAAGGTCCACAATTACCTTAACCATGTAATAGA
>NW_018922546.1:41405-62061 GCF_002207925.1 Prunus avium
AATTTCGACTACTTTTCATGATCTAGCTGCTGGTTGGATAGGAATTGAGAAATTTCTAGCGTAGGCAAGTCGATTTTCGAATTGAAAAATCTGCCGGTTTCGACCTCAGTTTTCAGCCACTTCCGTCGACTTTTTGGGGTATGTCCAAGAACAAAAGTGACTCCAAATTAGGGGTATTACCTAGGGTAGGAGTCTTGGCTCGAGATTCTAAGATTTTCCGGCGATGCGATATCGCTTTGGACACCCACGCGCTGCCAGCGCGTGTGGCGGCCCGTGGGCATGGTATCAGAAGGGCATTTTTGTCCTAATGCGATCTCCTGGTTGTCATGAGCGCGTAGGATTTTACGGATCTCAATTCGGATAACGTTTGAACCTCGAACGGATTTTACATATTGTGTGATTTCCGGGTTCGATATGTTAGAACTGTTGGATCGCTTCCCATTTAAAATATGTTGATTTAGGTATTCCTAGGATCGTGTAGGAATTTGCGGATTGGGAATCGGAGCCCCGGATGTTCCGATTTAAAAAGTTAAAGTTTGTGTTTTACGATAACCGTCTGATCGTGCTATCGTGAGCGATCCGACCGTCCAATCGGAACCAAACTTGTAGGACGTATTTCCTAGACCTTGTGGAACCCATAGGAACTTTCGGATCGTAAAATGGAGGTCGTGGGTCCCACGGACCCGGTTGACCAAGTTTGGGCCATTTGACCCTCGGTTGACCGTGAGTCTCCCGAGGTAGTTTCACTCTTCAGAGAGTACTAGAACGACCCCTTTGGACGAGCCTTGACCGTCATTAGATTTATGTTGATTATGTGGGTCTATGAATTTATTTTTATGGTTTGTGATGGAAATCTTATGCTTTTGAATTTAATAGTTTATTTAAATTTCGGTTTATATTTAATCGTTGAATTCTTTATTTTTGTAAAGTAGTTGCAATATATGTGGGTCTGATATATTCGAGTGCCTTGAGTTTATATATAATATTTGTGAAAGTACTATCCTTGTTGATTTTGTGTGGGGTACTTAGAATGTTAATTTGAGTGTTATTAGCACTACCTTAGGTACCTCCCCGGTTATGGGTTTTATGTTTGAGAGTTTATTTTACATTTATTTTGCCCAGGCCCGTCGGAGTTTGCCCAGGCCCTTCGGAGAATATTGTTTTGCCCAGGCCCGTCGGAGTTTGCCTAGGCCCTTCGGAGATACATTTATTTTGCCCAGGCCCATCGGAGTTTGCCCAGGCCCTTCGGAGATTGATTTATTTTGCCCAGGCCCGTCGGAGTTTGCCCAGGCCCTTCGGAGATTGATTTATTTTGCCCAGGCCCGTCGGAGTTTGCCCAGGCCTTTCGGAGATTTATTTTGCCCAGGCCCGTCGGAGTTTGTCCAAGCCTTTCAGATGTTTATTTTACATTTATTTTGCCCAGGCCCGTCGGAGTTTGTCCAAGCCTTTCGGATGTTTATTTTAATACGATGCCTTGGGAAGGAAATGTTAATGTTTCAATGTGTTTGTATTGGATTTAGAATTGTGATAGATCTGAAATGTATAGTTGGTTCGGTTGTAAATAATTGTCTATTATCGGAGTTGTGACCATTGATGAGAGCTACATGTGGTTTGATCCCTTGTCCAAGGGTACGTAGGCAGCCTGGGGTCTCACCTAGGTGTAGCCGCGAAATATTATTGTGTTTGAAAGGTTTGATCGATTCGGAATTTGTGATCGGATTTTTGATGTGGTTAATGGATTTGAATCCGGTTTATTGATTGTTGGGGGTATTCGTATAGTTGTTTGAGATCATTAATAGTATGGTTTATGTATTGTTCAACTTAAGAGCATTGCTGATTCCATTTTGAATTAATTGAAGGCTGGAGGCCTTTTAGTATTTGCATGTTGATAACTTGTGCATGCTGCTTGTTGGGATATTAAAATGTGAATTTTGTGCAGGTTGAAATTTGGGGAATGTTCAATTTACAGGGGAGACTGCCGAAATTTCGGTAGGAAGTCTCGTGCTCTTTTCCCCTAATTTGGAAAAGAGGCTAAATTTTTAGTTAGTGGGCCCGGCATCGTTGTGATGTCGAAATTTTCACAGGATTTGTCTCGAGTTTCGAGGAATTCGGGGCGGGTCCTGTCACCAAGGAGGGATTTTCCTATCTAGGACTTAATTTCTGCCAATCCATTGTTTACCTAGGCAAAATTTACGAATGGAATGAGTGTGATGAGCTCTGGGCTGTCTTGCTCAACACAGTTAATACATTCTTCACTGAAATGGGGTTGTCTTGCTAAACTCAGATGGGGTTCTCTTGCTTTCATTCAAGTACTCAATCCTAATTTGAGGATTTTAAAGTGAGGTTGATCATAAGCTCACTAACCCTAACCCCAAATCAATTGATTAAAAGTTAGCTCCAAAACTGAAGAACCCTAAATTGACCCATAGAAGCATAACTAGAGAGAAAGAGGAAGGAAAAGACTCACCTGATGACAGATCGATTTCCAGAGCACAGAGAATGATGAAGCGAATAGATAGAGACGGAGAGTGAGAGCAAGAGGGAGCGAGAGCGAGAGAGTGACTTCAAGATCGACAAATTGATATCCAATAGTTGCCGTTGTTCGAACCAAGAAGCCCAACTGAAGAAGAGAGAGCAACAATGGAACAAAGACTGACAGCGCCAAGAAGAAGAAGAGAGAGGGGAGTCGCAGGAGTCTCTGAGCATTCTTGCTTTCGTTTTGTTATTGTTTCAGATTTCTTTATTTTCTATTGTTTTTGTTTTGGTTTTCTTTTACCTGGAGCAACCCATTTAACCGGTCACTTACTATCAACGGTGTAGATTACCCCACATCCCACAATATCTTATCCAATGGTCTATAATAGTGGCGCATCCATGCGCAGGGCGCACCGTAGAATTTTCCCAAATAATCTAAACAACTCCAAATTTGTGACGTACGATGTCAAATAAGGACCAATGACACCTATTGTTCAAAAAGTCTCTATTTGGGTCTTGTCGACACGTCCAACCGACATTCCAAAAATCTGCCTCGGGCCCACGACCTTAGATTTCCAATCTGATTGCACCAACAGACTCTAAATAGTCCCAACATTACCCCGCATCAATTTGGGCCCAATTTAACGATCGAATCATTCTTGATTGCACGATCACGCACTATAAAACAGCGATCGCTCGCCTTAACTTCAAAGGGCAATAACTTCATATCGGGATATACTATCTCTTATCAGTCTGAACCTACAGACTCACAACAACACAGCTACAACATATATAAAATTTGACACGATCCAACGGTCAGATCTAACGGTCCAAAATTTGCAAGGCTCTGATAGTCGGTCCAACGACAAAATCTCGCAATTTTGAGCACACCACCGTGCTCAGGACGTCAAGGACATTAACCTAACCTCAAAATATGAAATTGCAACTTAAACCTTCAAAAATTCACTATTTGAGCAATTTCGAAATTTGCAAGAGAGGCGTCGAAATTTACCTTAGATTGTAGAGCTCGTTCTCACGATCACGTTGGCGAAAACGGTTCAACAATCTGAGCTCAAGAACGAAATATATGAATTTCCAAATGTTTTAACAAAAACTTCCTTTTTCTTTGTTTGTTCTTCGTTGCAGAAATGAAAGATGAAGAAGATGAAGACGCGCGGAGCAGAAGAAAAGGAGAAAAGTAACCCACGTGTGAACAGTACAACACAGTAACATTTTTATTTTTATTTTATTTTTCCATTCAAGAATCATAATTTTCTCACTTCAATTCCTTATACGTCCATTAAAAAATCATTAAATTAAACGTAAGGGCATTTTAGTCCAAATTGAGTTTAAAAACTCTTAAATCCATTATTTCCACATTAAACCAACTTCATAAAATACCCACACATTTTAATTAACCTTATATGATTTTTCGGAAGAGTAATAACAACAAAATCTCAAATTTGAGGTTATTACATAATCAATCAAATCTCATCGTCGATTGTTCAAATAAAGTCTATGGTTGATCACAATCAGTACTTAATAAATTAAATCACTCTTTATGGGAACGATGCTTTACTTAACTCTAAACTACTTGTGTGATTTGTACGCTTGCAAAATTACTCAACAAATTTTAGCGTCATTGGTAGGGAGTGTTTTAATTTTTATTAATATAAATATAGATTGATTCGGATTTTAATTTGAATTTTATTTTATTTTTTAATTTAATTTAATTTTTTTGGTTTTCAGGTACTTCACCTTGTGCATGAGTTTTGGGAGACATTTGCAGAGTCTTGAGCTTATACTACTAGATCCAGATATCGAATGAACGCTTCACAAGCTTAACAGATTCAACCTGGTGAAGAGGAAGGATGAAATATTGGAAAAGTCATCACCTATGGCTGAGGAACTGAAACCATTGAGGGACTATGTTGTCATCTGTGGTAGCATCACCATTGAGCATTCGTCGTCCAACCATTAATGCCAATAATTTTGAAATCATACCAGCCATAAGTTCAATGATTCATCAATCATCCATCTTTTGTGGTTTACCTCAAGAAGATCCTACTAGCCATATATCTACCTTCTTGGAGATATATGATACATTTAAGTGCAATGGAGCTATCAACGATGTTGTTCGCTTAAGGCTTTTTTTCTTTCTCATTAAAGGATAAAGTAAAGGCATGGTTGACTTCTCAACCACCTAATTTGATTACTACATGGGACGACTTAACTAATAAATTTTTGGCTAAATTCTTTCCTCCTGCAAAGATTGTGAAACTTAGGAATGACATCATGTCCTTTGCTCAAAATGACATGGAGCCTTTTTATGAAGCATGGGACAGATACATAGATATGCTAAGGAAGTGCCCACATCATGCGCTACCTACTTGCATGCAAGTTCAATCATTCTACAATGGTTTGAATAGTACAAGCAAAACAATGATTGATGCTGCAGCTGGAGGAGCTTTGATGGGAAAAACAGAAACTGAGGCTCATAACTTGCTGGAAGAGATGGCGTCTAATAACTATCAATGGTCTAGTGAGAGATCAACACAAAAGAAAGCTGGGATCAATGAGATTGACGTCATATCTGCTTTAACTGAGCAAATTTCAACTCTTTCTAAACAACTTGGTACTTTAAATGTTAATGCTATTCAGTCTACTAATTTAAGTTGTGAATTTTGTGCAGGACATCATCATAGCAATTGTGGGAACACATAATTCGGCAACCAATAGATGGGCGACACGTAGAAAAGGAATATTCCTTAGGTCAACAATGATTTAATTAGGGCAATTATCTTTGATTTATGAAGAGAATATCTCCCCAAATTAAGGATGAGATTTCCATCAAATCTCCTTGATTAATTCCAAGCTCCTATTTATGTAATTATATGCATGGTAGAATAGAATTGGAAAAGGACACCACTTGATGAGATTAAATCTTTGTCGTCGCTGATGGCTTGTCTTTGAAGTCTTCTACCAATAACTAATCTTGTAGTAGTAACCACGAAAGTGGGATAGAACAAAAATAATGATGTTCCCGCAGAAAGGCCTCCACGAGATTCATGGTTGGCTTAAAGGTCTTTCTTTTCTTTTCTCTTTTGAATTGAACGAATCATACAAATGGAAGAGTGAGGAATCATATCTTTTATGATTATACATTTATTTTTTATCTTAAAAAGCAACTTTTAAACCTCAATCTTACGATTATGTCAATTTTATCATTATTGTTTAAATTAAATCTTTTGCAATTCAAGAGCACATTATACAGTCAGTCAAATTGTTTTTCAATTCCGTCTAAAATACAGGACTCAAACTACTGAAACTACAAGAACCAAGGTGGAAAATTCCTTATAAAAGAAATCCATTAGTTCCTAACTACCCTACTATAGCTAAAATTATGTTTTTTTTTTTTCATTCTTTTGTTTTTGTGGAATGAGTCTATGCTATAACTTATAGCCTATAAGTTGGATTTAGAAGGCTTAATTGGTTCTTATTGTTCAACGAGACTAATTATACACGACCATATCTCAAGTTCTCAACTGATTTTTACTAAACTTATTATGTGTAATATTTAAGCATTTACCCATAGTAAAAATAACATATTAATTGTAGGTTTTGTTGCTCCCAACAAAATGAGCGGGTTTAATACACTAGTGCAATATCAACTTGCATTATGCATGCAGTACTTTTGCTTACTTCCCAACCACCAGATTTTAATCTAGAAATTCTCAGTGCATTTTATTCCAAGTTAAAACCCAATTAAACTCGAATTTTTAAATATTTAACAATCAAAAGAGGCAAACTCTACACTTTTTTTTTTTTTTTTTTTTNTGATGATGATGTTTTTTTGTTTTTTTTTTTTTTTTTTTGTTTTTTTTGTTTTTTTTTTTTTTTTTTTTTTTTTTTTTTTTTTTTTTTGCAATGGGATATTGATATGTCGGATTGAGAGACTATAAACGTTGTGGAAATTGTGATGTGAATGTGATGTTGCTTTATGGATTGAATTGTTGACATTAAAGTCTTGCCCTATCTTGTGTAGTGGACCCGGAATTCTATCACATGCACGTATATGTTCATGTTGATTTTTGGAACAGGAATTCTCCATAATGTTGGATTGGATGTTTGGTCCGTCCTTAGACACGAAGATGCTAAGGAAATTTCGAACCAAAGAGCTCCATAATCTTGGATTTAGGTTCACATAATGCTCCTTATATTATATAACTGTTGAGAGTATTTGTCCCACATTGAAAAGTTAAGGAACCAAACTTAAGTTTATAAGAGCACTTCCACCCATTTGCCATGGCAAAGGGCAAGGGCAAGAGTTGTTACTATTCATGTGAATAGTGGCAGCCCTTGCAAAAGGCTTGTGGTGTTTCTGCCCATTGCCACAACAACCACTATTCACATGAGATATGAACAGATGAATTTGTATAGAGTTTTGGTATGGGAAGTGAAGAATATGACTAAGTATTTATTTAAAAAAATTCTGAAATTTTTAGTATTTTTTATGATTTTTTTTCATTACTGACGTCAACAAACCTAGGCAACAGCCCAGGCTATTTTTGCCCTTGGGCCTGCCCAGGCTTGTGGAGCCCATGAGCTGCCCGGACAACTTAAGCCCGCTGGAACTGTGAAAAGGGGCTTGGGCCCCCTCCTGCCTTGGCAAGGGCTGCACAGTGGAAGTGCCCTAAGGAGTTGGGCTACTCCCTCTATTGCCAGTTGATTTTAAGGTGGAACCTCAACTTCCTTCAATAACAACCTTACATATCGTTTAGTTTTACCTACCGACCCACTTTCAATTATATGCTTCACCCTAACCAAAAAGGAAAAGTGGTCAATTATATGACATCAGACCTCTTTATTTATTTTTTATTTTTCTAACTTCCTTCAATTAACTTTTTTTTCAATTAGGTAAGGTATCTATAAGGGGCACAACCTAATTACTATCAAAAGAAAAAAAAGTGAAAAACCAAGTTAAAGACTTGTTAATTGTAATCATATTCATACTCTTATGATGCGTAATCTATAGATTGAGAATTTCATTTTTCAAAAAATTAACGTGATGATCTCCTTAGTGGTGTGGATAATCCTTTGAAATTTAGTTAGAAAATTTGCATATAGCGATTGTATTATACACATATTTACAAATTATTCACATTTAATATACATATCTTTTTACAAAAATTTTAAATAATACAAGTAAACTTCATGTATTATACACATATCTTTGCACATATTATTAAGTAAAAACACTATACTTTAAAATTTTGAATAATTAATATTGAAATACTCTATATTCCTTTTTTTTTTTTGGTTAGATAATATGTGTAAATATTTTTTATATCCCGTATTTTACTAACTATGCTTTTAAATATGGAAGTAATTTCACCTATAAGTTTATACTAAAATCCACGTGATTGAGAGCCAGTGCTAACAATTTGGATTCTAACGCTTGTCAAAATATTTTATAGAGTTGCATATGTTGCCCACTCGGTTGTAACCACGATTTTATTGCGGTGCTTATGCATCGATTTGTTGACTTTGAAGTCTGTCTAATGGGCCCCGCTACAGTCTACATGTTGGTTTCCTACTTGGATTTTGTGGTGAGTATTGACTTGGTCCATTTCGCAAAAAAAATAAAAAAAATAAAAGAAAGTATTGACTTGGTCTCCAATGGAAGAAAGCAGATGATTTCTGTGGCTTGTGCTCTTGTATAGTCATGTTGATTTTTGGGTTGGAAGAGGAATCCTCTATAACCTTGCATGTCGTTTAGCTTTACACACCAACTTACTTTCAGTCTTTTATCATCCCTACTTACAATTAATATTGAAATACTATTGCTTCTTTTTTTGTCAAATAATATGTGTACGCATTGTATTCTTATTTTATGATTTATGGGTTGGAAAGAAGATAATTTCACGCAAATCAAAGATTCCCACGTCCAAATGATGAAAATGTCATTTTGACCAACTCGGGGTCCAAAGTATTCAAATTTCGTCTAAACAACTCCAAAACTGTGACGTACGCACTGTCAACGTCAAATCAGGACCAATGACACATGGTGGTGTCCAACCAACACTCCAAAAATCCGCCTCAAGCCCACGACCTCAGATTTCCAATCCAATCACACCAACAGACTCTAAATAGCTCCGATATCACCCTGCATCAATTTGGGCCCAATTCAATGGTCGGATTATTCTTGATCGTACAATGGAATGGCCATCGCTCGCCTTAACTTCAAAACACAATAACTTCATGTAGGGATATACGATCTCTGATCAATCTGAACCCACATACTCATAACAACACCAGCTACAACCACTGGCGGACCCAGCACATGCCTACTGTGGGCAGCTGCCCACACTCAAGTGTTCTCTTCACCAATGTAGCCAAACACTTTGCCAATAAAAACAAGACACTTGGCTAATATTTTGCATGCAAGATTCCCACTCAACACCCTAAATAAGTAAAGCTTTCAAGGTTTTAGTCCAAAACCTCTCCTATATTGAAAATATCAAGGCCCAAGACTTAATAAGATGTGGTCCAATATATAAAGCCTTAGATTTTGGCCCAAAATCATATATTAAAAAATTATTGAAATAGATTATGTGTTATAATATATATCGTATTGCTATGAAAACCTAGACTTTGTAGGAGTCAACTATGAAATTGTTTTTTGCGCCCCCAGATGAACAAAAAGTCTGGGTCTGCCACTGGCAACAACATATATAAAATTGGACATGATCCAACGGTCCAGAATTTGCGAGGCTTTGAATCGGTCCAACGACAAAATCTCACAATTTCGAGCACACCACCATGCTCAGGACATCGAGGACATTAACCTAACCTCAGAATATGAAATTGCAACTTAAATAATTAAAAATTCACTATTTGAGCAATTTCGAAATTTTTAAGAGAGGCGTTGAAATTTACCTTAGATTGTAGAGCTCATTCTCACGATCATGTCGGAGAAAACGGTTCAACAATCCGAGCCCTAGAACGAAAGATATGAATTTCCAAAGTTTTTTAACAAAAACTTCCCTTTCTTTTTTTGTTCTTCGTTGAAGAAATGAGAGAGTAAGAAGATGAAGACGCGCGGAGCGGTAGAAAAGGAGAAAAGCAACCCACGTGTGAACAGTACTGAACAGTAAGTTTTTATTTTATTTTATTTTCCTCCTGCCACGTGTCACCTTTTCATTGGTCCAACTTCAATAATTCCTTGAAAATTCCTCCTAGCTCCGAGAAAATCTCCTAAAATTACCACATGCTCATAGCAACTTAAACTATTTTTCCATCCAGTAATCATAGTTTTCTCACTTCAATTCCTTATACGTCCATTGAAAAATTATTCAATTAAACGTAAGGGCATTTTAGTCCAAGTTGAGTTTAAACACTTTTAAATCCATTATTTCTACATCAAACTAACTTCATAAAATGCTCATACATTTTAATTAACCTTGTATGATTTTTTGAAATAGTAATACCAACAAAATCCCAAATTTAAGGTTATTACATAATCAATCAAATCTTATCATTCAATCGTTCAAATAAAGTCTAGGGTTAATCACAATTTAGTAAATTAAAGGGCTAACATCATTTTACACCCTGAAAATTTGGGGTCATTCTTGAAATAGGCCATGGAGTTTCAACTTTGTCAATTTACGCCTTAACGTTTTAACATTCGACCAATTTACACATTCTGTCAGTTTGACCGTTTGATCTTCTATTAAGTGATGATGTCGCAAATGTGGGGTCTACTTTTTTAGCTTAGGTGTAATTAAATATTAAGACACAATATTTAAAAATTAAAAATTTTGACAGATACAAAATTTAAAAGAAAACCTATATCCCATTTTTCTCTCGCCTCCCTTCGTCGGAATCTGGTAGGCCCTTCCTCCTCCCTATCAGTTCCTTTTTTTTTTTTCTCTCTTTCCCTTGGCAGCCCCATCCTCCATACCCACCCTCACACCATCTTGCCCAAACACCTCTCCCACCAGAAACTTCTCAGCACACTGTTTGGGTGTGGTCTAAAATCCAATACGAGGTCAAGGTGGAACCCAACTCCAAGTAGAGGCAGAACCCAATTCTAAGAGGCCAAGACAAGAAAAATCTGGAATGGTCTCACTACCCAGATGCCTTTTTGCAAAGGTCAAGTTGGCTGGGATGTGATTTTGGCTGGAGGTTTGTGAGAGTTGGCTGGGCAAGCAGACTTGGTTGGTTTTCAAGATGGAGGTGTGGCTAGGTTTGCTGTTGAGAGGATGGCTGGTGGGTCTTCAAGTTACAAAGGAATATTGGGTGTGCTGGAGTGATTTTGTGGCCAAAGTTTGTTCACTCTCTAGCTTATATATATTATTGTTTGGATGTGGTCTCTAATTCCAGCCAAGTCAAGTGGTCTTCAATCTCAAACCAAGTCAAGGAGGACCAATCTCAAACCAAATCAAGGAGAAACCCAAAGGCCTAGCCAAAACAAGGATATTGTTATTTATAATAGTAATAACCAAATAATAAATGAATTGAATGACAAAACCCACAAACTTGGCTTAGGGTCAGCCAAGGGGTCAAAAGGATGTAGGATTCTCACAAGCTACGTTATAAAGAAAAGCAGCCAAGTCTTTTGGCCTACTTGGATTTCTACATTCTAGTCAAGAATCAAGGTCTTCTGCAAGAGATGACATATAAATAAATGACAAAGAGATAAGAGTGGAATAAAGAAAGAGGAGAAGATTGGGGTTGAGGTCGAGGAAGCCATTGTTGAACTCCACCTTCGATATGTTGTGGTTGGGACACAACCCATCTCTTGGATATAGAAGAGAGGATGGTTTTTTACATTCTAGTCAAGAATCATGGTCTTCTTTAATATAGTATATATATATATATTTGAACTTGGCTGAGAGGATGGTTTTTTTCAAGTTGGTTGATTAATGGAGCATATGTCGAATACTTGGCTGGAAGAATATATGTTGGCTGAAAGATGGCCTTTTAAAAGTTAGCTGTGAGGATGGCCAAATAATTGGCTTAAACCAAGTCAAGGTCTTGGCTTCCCTTGTCGGTGAGTTGGCTGGAGAATGAAAGTCTTGGCCAAAGAGATGGTTTTGGGCATGAAAGGACCCATGTGGGTTTACCTTGGTATTCTCAAACTTGGGTCAAATTGGCATGGGTGTTAAAATGGCTGTGAGCAATATATATATTGCATATTATATTTTATATATGTGTGTAATTATATAATAAATTAAAGGCCTATGGCCTGGGAGGTTGGAGACAAGAATTAAAGGCCAACTAAGTGGCCTACGAACTCTCTTTCTCTATCTAAATATATATATATAATATTGAAAACTAAGAAGTCATGTAGACCTTGGCCAAATTTCTTGCATAGACTCATTGGAATTCCAAGTCTCCCGACATCGTTGGATTATGTTCAATCAAAATTAGAGACTCTGGAAGCCACAACGTCTCACCAGATGTTAAGCCCAAGTTCTCGGAGGTCCAAACCCGACCCACGGAAGTTGGCCTAAAAGCCTCCGAATATTTTCATGCACGTGACAAGATCCGTCCAAGGAAAGCAATCAAAGAGAGTGATGTCAATCTGGAACATTCTTAAGGAGGAGAGAATTAAGTGATCAAATTTGCAATCCAATGATCTCATTAGAATCAATTCCGCGAATTTAGGAATCCACACAAGGAAAGATTTTGAAAGAAGTAGACCTTTGGCCATTTAATGGCCAACCCATGGGCTGACGAATGCCTCTATATAAACCCCATCAGACGAAGAGCAAAGGACCCCGACATCAGACACAAAAACCTACTTTTTGTGTTTCATTTTTCTATCCCTAGACTAGGTTTTTATTTTCCAAGCAAGTAGACTAGATCAGTTCTTTGCTTTCGTTAGTGTAAGTTTAATTTCTTGTATTTTCCATTACGTTGTTTTAAGATTCAAGTTTATTGCATTTATCGTTTATATCGTTCTTATTTCGTTCTTCGTTTAATTTACATTTATCTATTGCTTTGATTTACTTTCTCGCACTTTAATTCTTATCTTTAAGTTTAATCGCACCTTTTAATTTAATTTGCATCATTATCATTAAATCTCAAAAAATACTAAAATACCCATACGAAACCTAACCATCCTCGACCCCAAGGAAGTGAAAGAACCTAGGCAAAGAGGAGGTTCCTTGCTTGGCCGATCAATTGGCTGGTTAGAAGTCAGAAGCTCAAACACAACAATCCAACTTTTTCCATTCAAGCCAATCAGTGGCTTGGTGGTGGCACGCCTATGCAATCCAAGAGAAGAAGGACCAAAAGTTCCTTCCATTGACCACCTTGGCCGAAAAGAGGGAAACACACACCCACCATTCTCTCTCTCTACACCATTAACCCCAAGCTCAGCCACCCTTTCTCCTATATGTTAGAAATGTGCCCTAAGAGCCAATACATTTGATGTAATCTCCTTAGAATACATTTCGTATATGATAAATAAAGGGCATCCTTTTCCAATTTTTGTCTTTCTAATCCAACCAAAACAACACAAAAACAAATTCTCAAACCCAGCAGCGAAAGAAGAAGAAGAAGATGAAAGGGCTTTTCTTAAACAAAAACAAAACCAAAAACCAACGTTCACACATTAAAATTGACCATGAAATTGAGAGCTCCTCATCATCGACAACATCATTACCATCACTCAACCGTCTTCTTCACCATGAAATTGAGACCGAGTCACCGTCAATTCCACCGCCCCCGTCGTTGGACGTCTTGAGTATTCTAACCGACCAGCCTTTTTTCCATGAATTGTCATTCGGGTCGACCCCAGATCAGCCCAATCCCCTCTGCCACTGTCAAACGCCACTGTTCCAACCCCACAAGCATCACAGCTTACTTTGGAATTGTCACTCTCGACATGCTCTCTACCCTCGCCTTCTTCCTCTACCGCCACCGAGTCAGGCGCCCGTGTGAGTCTGAGAAACTCGTCAATGGCGGAGGACCCGGTTCCAGAGTTATGCAGACGACTGGACTCAAGAATCCCACCCTCGAGCCTCCTCTACTTTGACACAATCGAACCAAACTGTACGTCAACAACTAGCAGTGAAGCCGTGAAGAGGGTGATTGCGAGAAGGGGCGAGGATGATTTTGAAGGTTGAGAATGGGGTGTGGCGTTTAGGTTTTATGTGTTGTGCTGGGCTAGATGGTGTGAGGGTGGATACGGAGGATGGGGCTGCCTAGAGAGAGAGAGAGAGAGAGAGAGAGAGATCTGTCAAAATTTTAATTTTTTAATATTATTTCTTAATGTTTAATTACACCTAAGCTAAAAAAGTAGACCTTATGTTTGCCATGCCATCACTTAATAGAAGACCAAATGGTCAAACTGATGAAATGTGTAAATTGGTTGAATTTTAAAACGTTAGGGCATAAATTGACAAAATTAAAACCCCGTGGCCCATTTCAAGAATGACCTCAAACCTTCAGAGGGTAAAATGATGTTAGCCCTAAATTAAATCACTCTTTGTGGGAACAATACTTTACTTAACTCTAAACTACTTGTGTGATTCGTACGCTTGCAAATTGCTCAATGAGTTTTAGCGCCGCTGCTGGCAAGTGTTTTAATTTTTATTAATATCGATATAGATTGATTAGGATTTTAATTTGAATTTTATTATTATTTTTATTTTTATTTTTTATTTGGTTTTCAGGTACTTCACCTAATGCATGAGTTTTAGGAGACGTTCACAGAGTCTTCAGCTTATACCACTAGATCCAGAGATCGACCGAACACTTCACAAGCTTAATAGACTCAACCAAGTGAAGAGGAAGGATGAAATATTGGAAAAGCCATCACCTGTGGTTGAGGAACTGAAACCATTGAGGGACTATGTTGTCCCATTTGTGGAAGCATCACCATCGAGCATTCGTTGTCCAACCATTGATGCCAATAATTTTGAAATCATACTGTTTGGGTGTGGTCTTCAATTCCAAGCCAACTCGTGGTGACTCAATTCCAAACCAAGTCAAGTGGTCTCCAATCTCAAACCAAGTCAAGGGGTCAAAGGGATGTAGGATTCTTACCAGCTACTTTATGTAGAAAAGCAGCCAAGTCTTTTGGTCTTCTTGGATTTATACATTCTAGTAAAGAATCAAGGTCTTTTGCAAGAAATGACATATAAATAAATGACAAAGAGGTAAGAGCGGAATAAAGAAAGAGGAGAAGCTTGGGGTTGAGGTAAAGGAAGCCATTGTTGAACTCCACCTTCGATATGTTGCGGTTGGGACACAACCCATCACTTGGATATAGAAATTACACAAATCTTGTGGCTGGATTAGAATGGCATGGCAGCTGAGGCTCTTGAAAGAGTGAGAGGAGTTTGTTGAAGGAGATTTGAAGACCCAATAAAAGTATTAAAGAAGTAAAGATCTGCTTATTTCTATTTTAATATATATATTAGTAAAGCAAATAACAAACCTTTTGAACTTGGCTGAAAGAATGACCTTTTAAAAAGTTAGCTGTGAGGATGGCCAAATAGTTGGCTGAAACCAAGTCAAGGTCTTGGCTTCCTATGTCGATGAGTTGGCTATGAGGATGGCCAAATAGTTGACTGAAACCAAGTCAAGGACTTTGCTAGAAGAGTTGTCAAGTCAGACCCATGTGGGTCACTTTGACAATTCCAAGGTGGGCAAGAGTTTGGAAGCCAAAGATGGTCCTTGGTTTTGGGTAATGGTTTTGTGACTTAAGAATGCTCTAAATTCAAAATGATATAGAAGTAGTGTCTAGAACTCACCTTATGAAAATAATTCAAAGGTTCTTTGTAGCCTAGTAACTCGCCCCAGCCAAAAACAATGGCCAAATTGAATGGCCAAGTTGGATGATTATCAGAGCAAGAATATATACACATACATATATACATATATATATATATATATATAATTATTAAGTCTTTCATTGCTTACATATATAATTATTACTTATTATATATGTAGTTTTATCAAAATTGGTATATTAAGTGTTTTCTTAATTCAAAGATTTTGTGGGCTCGTCACGAGTTGGTCATACGTCAAGGGAGCTCACACAATTCATTGGCCTCTCATGCCACCCCAACATCGGTGAATTTCTTTTAGTCACGACTAGAGACTCCGAAAGCCACAATGTCTCACCAGATGTCAAGCCCAAGTCCTCGGAGGTCCAAGCCCGACTCGCTGAAGTAGGCCCAAAACCTCCAGATATTTTCATACATGTGACAAGATCCATCTAAGGGAAGCAATCAAAGAGAGTGATGTCAACCTGGAACATTCCTAAGGAGGAGAGAATCAAGTGATCATATTTGCAATCCGATGATCTCATTTGAATCAATTCTGTGAATTTAGGAAGCCACACAAGGAAAGATTTTGAACGAAGTTGACCTTTGGCCATTTAATGGCCAGCCCATGGGTTGACGAATGCCCCGATATAAACTACATCAGACAAAGAGCAAAGGACCCCGAGATCAGACACAAAAACCTACCTTTTGTCTTTCATTTTTCTATCCCTAGACTAGGTTTTTATTTTCCAAGCAAGTAGACTAGATAAGTTCTTCACTTTCGTTAGTGTAAGTTTAATTTCTTGCAATTTCTATTACGTTGTTTTAAGATTCAAGTTTTTTGCTTTACTTTTAAATTGTTATCGAATTTGTTTTAAGTTTAATTTAATTTTAGATTGCTTTATTTTATTGCCTTTATCATTCATATCATTCTTATTTTGTTCTTTGTTTAATTTATGTTTATCTATCGCTTTGATTACTTTATTGCACTTTAATTCTTGTCTTTAAGTTTAATCACATCTTTTAATTTAATTTGCATCATTATGATTAAATCTAAGAAAATACTAACATACCCATATGAAACCTAACAATCCTCGACCCCGACGAAGTGAAAGAATCTAGGCCAAGAGGAGGTTCCTTGTTTGGCCGATCAATCGGCTGGTTAGAAGTCAGAAGCGCGAACACAACAATCCGACCTTTTCCATTCAAGCCAATTAGTGGCTTGGTGGTGGCACGCCTACGCAATCCAAGAGAAGAAGGACCAAAAGTTCCTTCCGTTGGCCACCTCGACCGAAAAGAGGGAAACACTACCAGCCATAATTTCAATGATCCAACAATCATCCATCTTTTGTGGTTTACCTCAAGAAGATCCTAATAGTCACATATCTACCTTCTTGGAGATATGTGATACATTTAAGTGCAGTGGAGCTACCAACAATGTTGTTCGCTTAAGGCTTTTCCTTTCTTTCTTAACCCGAGCCTAACCTTTCATTACAACCAAAGTAAAAACCTAATTGATTTTTTGGGAAATCTTGGTTGGAGGTGAAGGTAAGTACTGACATTCTTAGTATTCAATTCAATGATGTTTGAGTATAGTTGCTTTTAAGCTTTAATATTATGGGTATTGGCATTAACACTTAACACTCTGATGCATTTACTTGTATTGGCAGAGCTTTAGTTTAGAATGCATGAAGGGCATACATTGGTTTCTATTAGTTTGTTTAAAGTGATGCATTTAACACATTTGTTTCGTAGTAAAATGTTTGTGGGTATCGTAACTGGTAAACCCTCAAGAGACACGACTCCTCCTACTAGAGACATCTAGAGGTTTAAAGGTTACCTGCAAAAGTGGTTTAGTTTAGTTTGTTTGTTTTAATTCTTTTTTATTTTCCGTTTTGCTTGAGGACTAGCAAAAGATAGGTTCGGGGGTATTTGATATATTGATATTTTACCTATTTATTATACCTCTTTTACTTGTCTCATTGCTATGGTTTTGAGTTAAACTGTTGGTTTTAATTAGTTTTATGAGTATTTTGAAGGGATTAAACCTGTTGGCGGAACAATAGAAAATATAAATTTAGATTATAATATTTCTCAACAAAATTGTAACCATCAAATATGCAACAAATTTACATGGAATTAATGTAAATCAACAAACACAAATGTGTAGAAATACTGACAAATTTAGCGATTGAGGCTTGCAAGAATTGCAATGTCCTAAAGACAGATTCCGCCCTTGCCCTTGTGCTCACAGTTCTATAGTCATCCATCTCCCAGGATTCAACAATCGATAATCCTAAATTGAAGCACTTCAATTTAAGACTCTGGCGAAACAAGTATATATTTGTACTCTCAAGACACTTAGGAAGGAAACTTGAAGATTGATACTTTAACATAGCACGAGTGGGGAAAACTCCTTCTTTTGTAAAGAAGAGGGTAATGGGTTTATATAAAACTCATCAGGTATCCACCAAAAGACGCAACTTTTGATAGCAAAAGATGCTTCTATATTTGATAACCGTATTCAACAAAGCAATTCCTTTTGAATGCTAACAAATAATATCAGTTGCATTTGAAACAATGCAATTGTTAGAGCAAAACTGACTCTTGTATTTTTTCCCTCAACCATGAATTTAAATATTATAATATTCAATTAATATTATAATTATCTAATTTCCAACAATCCCCCACACGAGTGAAAATTTAAGAAGGAATTTGAGAGTACTGGATGAAAAGAGATGCATATGAAGAGGTGTCTTTTGGACTTAAACCTATCATAGTGAATACCTATCGGATTTACTTGATGATGCAGTAGATATAATGAACTTCTTGCCACATTTTCTTCAACTATGATGTGTGAAAACAAAATTTTGACCTTGGGAAATTTGAAGTAATAATTGGAGGAAAAGCTGTTGTAAGGGAGAGTAATAATATTATTGTTAGTCTAGAAACAAACTTGACTTTGAGAAATGATTTGAAATTTTTACATGTCAAAATTATATATATATTATTTATTTATTTTTTAAGAAGAAAACATAATGTCAAAATTATATTTTAAAACTTAAAAGATGTAGAAAATGTGATAAGGAGTTTGTGCGAATTTTTGGTGATTTTTTTATAATGATTTTTATGATTTTTTTTATTTATAATTTTTGGAATTTTAAGCATTGGAAAATACTAATAAATAGAAGAGAATGACACATGACAGCGTCTTATAGGTACGTCATCAGAGTTTCTGAAAGGTGATAAGGAGTTTGTGGAAATTTTTTGTGTTTTTTTTCTGATTTTTTTATGAATTTATTCTTTGCCTCTCTTGTTCTTATTTGATTTTTAATCCCAACATTTGTTTACAAATTCAATTCTTATATTATACTAGCCCCCACGCATGTGCCAATTGGTTTTCTTTTTTATTTTTTATTTTATTTTTAGAATTAAGAAAAGATAACATGGGTAGTTATGTTCTATAAAAGTAGGGCCTATTATCTTATTTTGTTTTTATTTTTATTTTTTTAATATGAAAAAAAGTGAATTTACCATATTATCCTCATTTAATTAATAATTTCAATTCTTAATGTTTGAATTAACCAAAGGCATTTTCTGGTATTTTGAATGTTTCAAGTGAATTTACCATATTATCCTCATTTAATTAATAATTTCAATTCTTAATGTTTGAATTAACCAAATGCATTTTCTGGTATTTTGAATGTTTCACCATTCTCTGCCTTTTGCTTTATATATATAGATAGATTAACAGTCTCCGTCAAGCAGTCCCATTGGAGTCCTGACATTAACTACACTAAAATACGTCCCAAAAAAAAATCCTGAAAATCAGTAGTTAAAACTCATAAATAACAAATCTTAAGAAGCTGTTTTATAAAGACAAGCAAAAAATTCCAATCACATATCAACTGTTGTAAGATCAGAGCTTCATTCTTTCTCTTTTCATGGTTCAAATTTTACTTTGATTTCATATTAAATATGGCTTGCTAGGTGATTTATACTCTCATAGTTTGGTTGTATAGTTTTTTAGAAATCTCTACACTCTATTCTCACAATATTTTCTTCATTTTCGTAATCATACTTCTTTAAATTTAAACAATAACTACACTATCCTATTAATTTAGTTTGAATGTTTTTTTGCCCTTCCTTAACTTTTAATTTGAATTTCAACAAAAGTAGTTTAGTCCTTATTCATGACAGGGTGGGTGCAATTCAATGTACAGTTAAGAATGGGTATTAGTGAAATACCCATTCTTAGCACTAAAACTATAAATAAACCCTACATCATTTAATTTCTATAAACAAACCCAAAAAAAACCCAAAAATGACAATTGGCTCTATTGAATTTAATTTTGATTATTAAATTACTTTAATGTCCTATTGAGTATTTTGGGCTTTTTGATATGTTTTGGGGTTGGGTTTGTTTTGAGAAATCAATGGCAGTTTTGTAATTTAAAAGAAGTTAAAAGCTTTTTTGTTATGTTGTAAATGCACTTTGGGTGTGTTTCTAAAGTCCATTTCATATAGGGTATTTTTATAATTTGGGCTCCTATATTGGGTATAATAGTGAATCTCCCCCGCAAATAAGGTCCAACGTAGCCAGACAAAAAAAATATATAGGGACCAAAATGAAATTTGGACAAAGATTAGGTACCATTTTGTGTAAAAAGAACCCAATTCAATTTTGGTCGGGAGCGTTCGAAACCCAGTCCCAGAATTCGCAATCCATTCTCAAATTCGAAACCAATGTTAAAAACTGGAATTAACTTAAACGTAAAGGATGCTTGAACAGAATATTTCGCAGAGTTAAAGATACTGCAGTTTTCCTCTCTTATATATCTGAAAAACAAAGCTTACAAAATAACAATCTCCACAATGACCACTAACACAACAATAGCAGACTTTGTGGAGTTCAACTACCTTAAGCAACGGAAGAAAATTTGAACGTGGTAAACAGACTAAACCACAACTTCTATATTCTAGGACTCCAGCTTGACTTGGTCTTTTCATGGCCATGTCAGCTTTATTTAATTAAAACTAATTAAACTTAACAACTTTTAACACCCTCCCTTAAACTGATTTTTACGAAAAACAATTCAGGATTTCTCCACCATCACATAATCATCTTCATGTTCAATGCTTCGAAATGAACAAACTCCCAACGTGCTTCTCAACTTCTCAAATGCAGGCTGCTTTAAAGGCTTAGTAAAGATGTCTGCAACCTGCTCCCCACTCTTGCAATATTCAAGTACAATCTTCCCATCACTGCAAAGATCACGCAGAAAATGAAAACGGACATCAATGTGTTTACTCCTCCCGTGCATGACTGGATTCCTTGATAGCTTGATAGTTGACATGTTGTCGCAGTAGATGGTCATTGGTCCCTTTTGAACATC
>NW_018922549.1:0-113365 GCF_002207925.1 Prunus avium
GTGGATACGACACTCGGACTTCCGAGCTACACTACTATACGATACTATCTCCTTTGATTTTTGTAAAAGTGGTACGAACACCTTTGTACTCGAAAGTGTCAAAGACTTCACTATTCAGGAAGCCAAGTTCTTTTCTGGAGTCAGCCGTCAAGTTGAAGCTGCACAAACTGAGCTACTAGTGATGAAGAGATTCCTGAAAGATTTGGATGCAAGACAAGGAGAAGATCCAACAGTCCAGATTTGGGTTGCCCAAATTAGAGATGCTGCTTATGATTTGGAAGATGTTATTGAAACTTATGGCTTGAAAGTGGTTAAAAAAAAAATAAAAAAAAAAAATTGTATATATATGCTTTGGTTAGTTATTTGCACTGAATTTTGATAATGATTGAAATAATGAGGTTACTATGATTCTTCCAAGAAGAAAAGAGGTGTGAAGAATATTCTAAGAAGATTTGCCTGCATCTTCAAGGAAGGAGTTGATCGTTACAAGATTGGGAACGAAATTGAGAATATCACCACCAGAATTTCTGATTTGAGGTCGAATTTGCAGAAGTATAACATAAAGGAAATAATAAGGGACAGAGACAGTAATGACGGTGAATCTTCCTTGCAATTGCAAGAGAGGCAAGAACTACTCAGGCGAAGTTATTCTCATGTTGTTGAACGTGATGTTGTTGGGTTAGAGTCCAACGTTAAAGAATTGGTTATGCATTTGGTGAAAGATGAAAAACGTCATCAAGTTGTATCTGTTTGGGGTATGGGCGGTTTAGGGAAGACCACCCTTGCAAAAACGGTTTATCATCACAAAAAAGTAAGGCACCACTTTCGTAGTTTTGCTTGGGTCTGTGTATCTCAACGGTGTCAAGTAAGAAATGTTTGGGAAGGAATTCTGTTTAAACTGATTTCTGCTACCCAGGAACAAAAACAAGAAATTAAGGAAATGACTTATGATGAAATAGCAAAGAAGCTTTTTCGTGTCATGGAAGAAATGAGATGTTTGGTGATTCTTGATGACATTTGGAGTATCGAGACATGGAATCTTTTGAAGGTTGCATTTCCAAACGTGGAAACAGAAAGCACAATACTGCTTACTACACGGAATCAAGCAGTAGCTTCGCTCCCAAATAGAAATGTTTTTCCCCACAAACTCAAGCCACTCAATGAGAATGAGAGTTGGGAACTACTTGTGAAGAAAGCAATACATGCAAGGGCTGAAATCGGTATTTTCTCACCCTTCATCTTTTCTTTTCCATTTGGCATGTATTATAAAATCCAAACTTATAATAAGATAAAGAATATCAGTAAATTTCAGGATTTCAAGATTTTAATTTTAAATCATTCGAGCAAGGAATATCCACTACAATTGCTCATACTACAAGTCCGTATTTAATTTTTTTTCTTTCCTATTTTTCAGACTTGGGAATGTACAGAGACTTAGGAATGAAGATGCTTCAATATTGTAAAGGTTTGCCATTAGCCATCATTGTGCTTGCCGGAGTTCTAGCCAGAAAAAACTCCATTAGAGAATGGGAGAGAGTGTATGAGAATGTTCATGAATACATAAGTAGAGGCATAGGTCATGAAGAAGAATATGGAGGTGTATCACAAGTGTTGGCATTGAGTTATGATGACTTACCGTATTACTTAAAACCATGTTTTTTATATTTAGGTCATTATCCTGAAGACTCTGAGTTTTTTGTGAGCGAATTGACTAAGTTATGGGTGGCAGAAGGTCTTATCTCCTTGAGACAACAAAGACATGGTTCGAGGAAAACAATGGAGGATATAGCACGTGATTGCTTAAGTGAATTGGTGGAAAGGTGTCTGGTTCAAGTGGGAACAAGTGGTTCAACTGGGACAATTAAAGGTTGTCGAATCCATGATCTTGTACGAGACATGTGTTTGTTAAAGGCAAAAGAGGAAAGTTTTCTCCAAATTAACAATTCTTTGCAAGAAAATACTTCTTCTGTGGCAGCCGCGGCAGCACAATTGGGGAAAATTCGAAGACTTGAAATTTACTTGGATGAGAACGCAGATAGGTTGGTTTCTTCAAGAGATGAAACAAATGGGCACGTAAGGTCTCTATTATTCTTTGGCCTAGGAGAATGGAGGCCAATAAGTGAAAAAGGATTACTATCTCCGTTGAAGGATTTCAAAGTGCTTAGAGTTTTGAAGTTTGAAGGTCTGTATCGAGTAAAAGTTGAGTTGCCAAGTGAAATTGGAAATATGTTACACTTAAGGTTTCTAAGTGTGAGGCATAGCAATATAAAAACGTTTCCGCCATCCCTAGGTAATTTAGTATGCTTGCAAACTCTTGATTTTCGTGTTATTAGTAGAGACATGGTCATCCCAAATGTGATAATGAAGATGAAACAATTAAGGCATTTATATTTACCCTGGGAGTACAGAGCAAAGGGTAAGCTGGAGCTGTCTACTCTTGGCCATCTACAGACCTTATATAACCTTTCAAGTGAGTATTGTGATTTGAAAGATGTTGGTAGATTAACCAATCTTAGAAAACTGAGAATAAGAGTGTCAAGCTCTTTGCAAAATCTGGAGGAAATCTTAAAATCTACAGGCAGCACGCTTAACCGTATCCGGTCTCTAATTGTTGGAAATAGTAGCGGTGAAGAGCAAGCTATGCAAATAGTATCAAGCTGTCGAGGTATATACAAATTGGCGTTGGTAGGGCTATTCGCAGAATTACCGAAAGAGCTCCACAACTATCCAAACCTCACCAAGTTAGAAGTGTGGAGTTGTGGTCTCAAGGAGGACCAAATGGGAATACTAGAGAAGCTACCAAACCTAACAATTTTGAAGCTTATATTACAAGCTTTCGAGGAGAATACAAAGATATTGGTTTTCTCCAAAGGAGGCTTTCCTTCTCTTGAATTCCTTTATGTTCGTGGTATGGACCAAATAACAGAGTGGAGGATAGAGGAAGGAGCCATGCCTCGTCTCTGTCGATTGCACATCCAAAATTGCAGAGGATTAACGACGCTTCCAGATGGGCTGAGATATCTTACTAATCTCAGGGAATTAACCATCAGAGGGATGCATGGAGAACTCCACCGTCGGATTGAGGAAGATGGAGAGGATTTCTATAAAATTCAACATGTACCTTCCCTTGTAATTGAAGAACCATCCCTCTTCTACTAACCACCACCATCAAGTGATAGCAAGGTAATTTCTTTCTTTTTAATTTTAAAGCGAAATGGGTGGTTTGGTTTGTGTTTATTAGTTATAAAATGAAGCAGCGAGAGAATATTAAAGTAGAAAAGCCAACAGAATATGGGCTCCCTTGTTTACCTATGTTTTCTTTCTCCATTTTTATTGCTTTTTGCTTGTGCTTGTGAGTTGTGAGTGAGAAGCTAAATCTAAAAGCCAATAGGTTAAATTTCCTTATTTTATTACTTATAAAATGAAGCACCGACACCATATGATAATTCTATCGCATTCCAAATTTAAGTTTTCGATGGTTCCGTGGCAATCTTATAATAATATTTCAAGCTCTTCTAAAAGTATTTGAATCCAGAAATTTTGAAGTTAATGAAGGGATTGATTCTGACCATTTTGTGAATGATAGATTTCCAAGTATTTTCTTCTTCAAGGCTTGAATATATGTTTTTTGGAAGTTAACAGTTGAATATATGTTTATGGCATTTTGAGACATTTTGAATATATGTTCATTCATGTGAAGAACAATTAGAAAGCTCCAGTCGATAAGCAATAGGATTTTCTTTATAGTTGATCATGTTAACAACTTATCTCTCGTTGTTTTAGTAAAAAGGCTAACACATACCCAAAACGTACGTAAAACACGAAGCTTAAATACATACTCTTGTTTTCTTTGGCATATTGGATAAACTATTATGTACAAGAATACTATCTTGAAATGAGTGTTTTTCTTTTCGAAATGTAGTACAATTTTACTACTATGTTCATATTGGAATGCAATTTTCACAAGTAAACTTCTGAATTTGTGTTATGGTAGCTGCAGGTAGGACCTGACATTGAGAAAGTATCTCGAAACTCTGCAGCAGGGGGAGCATGTGCGAAGTTGAACTTATAGGGAGAAGAAAGAAATGCTCTATAAAAATCAAGAGGAGCAAAGATGTGGTCAACTAGTTTAAAGTTCGTTACAAGCTTTTGGGTCTAGTGGTTGTCCAACAATACACTTATATTACACAATTGAAATTATTGTATTATATTAAAATTTCCTTGATGAAACCTTCTTTCGTGTCTGCTTTCAATTATGAATATTTGAGCCTGTGGGCATGGCATGATGCCTCTGTTTATTTCACGGTTAGCATTCCCAACTTGGTCCCATGTGCCATATGATATGATTTTATTTTTGTGATGCATACATTTACGAAATCGATATACTGTAATGGATGATTTTATCTTTGTCTATAAGTTTTTTAAGTGTCATTGGCCCCTAAGATAGGTCATCTAAAAGTAGGCCTGGGCACGGTTCGGTTCGGCCCAATTTTGAGTCCAAATTGGAACTGAAACTGATACTGTGCATACAGTCCGGTCCGGTTTGGTTTTTGTATAAAACTGATAGTAGAACCGAACCAAACCAGACTGGTTACAGTCCAGTTCGGTTCCCTGTTCTGAACGGTTTGGGCCTGCTTGAAGGCCCATTTGAGTTTTTTGGGTTTTTAAACTTTAAAACAACCTGAATTTTTAAATTGTTGGGCTTACATCATAATTGGCCCAATTTTTACACCACAATTGGCCTAAATACTGAAACTTTTAACAAAACAAAGACATAAAATGATAAGTTCAGCAGTTATCAAGTCTGCCAAATTAAATTATAGCAAAGTTTTCAGCAGTAATCAAGTCTGCCAAATTAAACTACAGCGAAGTTCAGCAGCAAATTAAATTACAGCAAAGTTCAGCAGTAATCAAATCTGCCAAATTAAACTACAGCAAATTAAATTACACAAGGTTGGCTAAGTTGAGCAGCAAATTAAATTACACAAAGTTGAGCAGCAAATTAAATTACACAAAACAAATATACAATTGGCTCCATTATGTCATCCATTATCAAGTTGCCAAAAATTTGAGCAGCAAATCTCATATCACAAGGTTTACCAAGCTTTGCTCTAGTTGGATGAACTGCATTCATTCAAACAAAATCTTAAATTAACACAATTATTTTCTTGTTTTATAATACCATGGACAGATAAAAAACATACCTCAAGACAGAAACCACACTCAAACAACCATGTAGTCTCATTGGAAAGTTGCATGAGTTGAATTGGTTGGTGTGCGTGGCCTCCTAAGATCTAGAAAATATAAACATAAAAACATAAATCATATATCCACCATTAAATCACATTAAAAAAAAACAGAAAAATATATCATTAAATCACAAAAAGAGAAAGAAAAATAATACCTGTCTCAATCGATTCATAAAACTCCATCTCTTGAATGCTTGGCTCATACTCTAAAGAAGAGATGTCATCGGACTTTAACCAATTTTGGGCACAAATTAAGGCCTCCACAATGGTAGGAGTCAATAAACAGCAACTGATAATCTAATAAAGTCCTATATTGCAAAGTATGATTATTTGGTGGAATTTTAAAAAAAAAAACAGCAATTGATAATATAATAAAGTCCTATAAGCATCTGAAAGTTATTAGAAAGTTCAAGGTCAAATAGCTGAACTCTACAAGTAGGCAAGCTAGTAATCATATTCAAAGCTCCAATTATATATGTATACTTAGCAACATGGCAAGGTTTGAACACTTGTCAATATGTATACAATGAACTCGTCAATATGACAACCCAAATCACAGCATGAGAACCAAAAAAGCATCAATATGTTCCCACTTACAAGCTTATTATATTCAGTTCATATAACATTTAGCTATCTTTCATGTACAGCAGAAGTAACAAAAAGAAACTCATGAGAAAACTTACATCTTCAGAATATCTCCTTCTTCCAACACTGTTTCGTCACTTGCAAGCTGGGAGAAATGGCATACAGTGTTGTTCACAGAAATTTGAAGATATTAAAAACCTGTAAAGGAAATTAAAAATTAATTAAAATTATTAACAGTAGCTAGCAACAAGTGATCACTGATTATATCTGGTAATGGACAGTATATTGAATGTGAAACTATACATGAACAGAAACTCCATAAAATATATAATTAAGAAAAGTACTCAAAATTTTAAAAACAAAACCATAAAAGTATATCAATATTCAAAAGTGTAATATGTATGTATTTGCGACTGTTATAAATGAGAGAAAAAGCGAGGAAGGAGGCTACTTGATTCCCTGGATTAATTTATATATAAAAGGCTAACTGAGGCTATATCTTCAAGACAATATAGAGGCAGCTGAAGAAAAAGAAGAATAAGAAGAAGAAGCAGAGAAGAAAACAGACGTTCGTTCACATATGGCTATGACTAAGCCTCATTTCCAAGCAGAGAAAGAAGCAATCTCGCTGGGCAGGGTGATTATTTAAGCATGTTATAAGATGTCACAATAAATTTCTTATAATATGTCTTTGTGGATCATGATGATTAATTCATTGCTAAATATCTTGAATAAATTTTCACATGTGCGTATATATATGTATATTTATATGGACCCATAATAAGTTTAATTGTATTAATGTTTACAGGAAGGCTACACCATCAAACCACGAGGGCTTACCATAAAATTAGTTCCCTAGTTTGCTGCTGAGTACTGAAATATCTTCATATAATTTCCCCTGTCGCTCTCTAACTTCAAATATCTGGACCCCCAAAACAAAACAACTCAACCCTAATTTTAAAAATCCCCAATTGAGATGAGATGAAATGAGATTTAACTTACCACCAGACAGAGGCGCCGACGACGAGAAGAACGGCTGTGACGTCGACGACTGAGAGGCGGAGCAGTGACTGGGGAGAGTGGAGGAAGAATTGGAGGCGCTATCGTCGATGGCTGAGACAGAGTTTGAAAGGGAGGAGAAAAAATGTATCGCTAGAGAAAGAAAGCCCTAAGTGTTTAACACGGGCTGAAATCAAGTGCAGAAGTTCTATTTTAATTCTTTGCAACCTCCAATTATATAGCACCACGTGTATAATATAAATAAATTAATATAAATTTAATTATGCCCAGTCCGGTTCGGCGCAGTCCGGTTTTTTGAGTTGAAGAATCGGAACTGGAACTGGACAGCACCGGTCCGGTTCGGTTTTTTGCACTAGTGTTGACTTTTTGGTCAACATGATTTTTTTTCGGTTTTTTTCAGCCCGGTTTGGTTCGGTTGTCCGATTCTTCGGTCCATATGCCCACCCCTATCTAAAAGTACTCAGATATTTCCCAAGGCAAGTCGTTTTTAATGCTGCCCTCCCTGCACTCTGAAACATATGCACCCCAAGGAATTAGCAAGAGACTCAGACCAGAAGTTTAAAATACGCGGTTTTTCTAATTTTTTTTTAATAAGAAATAGTATAGCCTTACGGCTGTACTCGGATTTGGAGCACACCAGTTCATGCTGCTTTTAGATATGCAGATGGGGCTGCTCATAGAGTATCACAATTATGCTCTACACAGAGGTGGCCCTGCGTTTGTTGGAAGATTTTTTTTTGTTTTTTGGGTACTGTGGAGGTTATCTTTAAAATAAAAAATATAAAAAATGGGGCAGCCAGCTACAAGATAAGGTCTTCTTTTTCCTTTTTCTTCAATTATACAACTTGCATTGGATGCTGTGGTAGTGTGGTGTGTGCTGTCAAAAAAGTTAGAGGAAATATATAATTAAGGGAAGGTGGTCAGAAAGAACGAAAACGCCAAAGTTTACTACTTTTTTTTCTGGTGGAATTGATGAGCAAACGCCAATGTTGACTATTATTTTTTGAGAGATGTTGGGACGATTATTTATTAGTTTACTGGACATATGCAGATAGAAATTGTTAAATCAATCTAGAAGTAATTCTGGTTCACCTACTACAGCTTGCATTACATTATATTTTAGAACAAGGTGGTCAGAAATAGACTCAATTGGCTGCCATTCATACATCGACAAAAGACTGGAGATCGATCAATCTGCAAATTAGATCTGGAGGTTTAGTTGTTGTTTTCGTTTTGGCGAAGAGAGAGTAAGTAGTAGAGAGAATGGCTGAGGCAGTTGTTTCCTTTGTGCTCGAAAGTGTCAGAGACTTCACCATTGAGGAAGCCAAGTTCTTGTCTGGAGTCAGCCATCAAGTTGAGGTCGCACAAACTGAGCTACAATTGATGCAGGGCTTCCTCAAAGATGCAGATGCAAGACAAGGACAAGATGAAACAGTCCGTATTTGGGTTGCCAAGATTAGGGATGCTGCTTATGATTTGGAGGATGTCATCCAAACTTATGGCTTGAAAGTGGATTCCAAGAAGCAGGAAAGCGGCCTCAAGAATGTTTTCAAAAGATTTGCCAGGACCTTCAAGGAAGGGGTTGATGTTCACAGGATTGGGAACGAAATTGAGAATATCACCACCAGAATTTCTGATTTGAGGTCAAGTTTGCAGAAGTATAGCATAAAGGAACTAACAACGGACAGAGACGGTAGTGGTGGTGAATCTTCCTTGCAATTGCATGAGAGGCTAAGGAGAAGTTATTCTCATGTTGTTGAACGTGATGTTGTTGGGTTAGAGTCCAACGTTAAAGAATTGGTTATGCATTTAGTGAAAGATAAAAATCGTCATCCAGTTGTATCTATTTGGGGAATGGGCGGTTTAGGGAAGACCACCCTTGCAAAACAGGTTTATCATCACAAAAAAGTAAGGCAACATTTTCATAGTTTTGCTTGGGTCTGTGTATCTCAACGTTATCAAGTAAGAAATGTTTGGGAGGGAATTTTATTTGAAGTCATTTCTGCTACCAAGGAACAAAGACAAGAAATGAAGGACATGACAGATGATGAAATAGCAAAGAAGCTTTTCCGTGTTATGCAAAAAATGAAATGTTTGGTGATCCTTGATGACATATGGAGAATCGAGACATGGAATCTTTTGAAGGCTGCATTTCCAGATGAGGAAACAGAGAGCACAATATTGCTTACTACACGCAGTCAAAAAGTAGCCACGCTCCCAAATAGAAATGCTTTTCTCCACGAACTCCAGCCACTCAATGAGAATGAGAGTTGGAACCTACTTGAGAAGAAAGCAATATCTAAAAGGGCCGATAACGGTATTTTCTCACCCTTACTCTTTTCTTTTCTAGGTTCTTAGTTATATAGCAAGCCACACAGAAACCATTACATTGCATATGACACAACTTATTATGTAGTGTTTTTTAATTTTTTTTTTCATTCATTGTTGGGATTACCCTTCACAATTTTTTAGTATTGTCAAACTGCCTTACTTGGTCACATATTTGTTAGGTAGCAGATGATTTATCTTATGCAATTGCAAATAATGATCAGGACAATGCTAGACAATTCAAAATTTTCTCCCAACCTTCTCTTAAATCCAAACATATCCCAAACTTTTTTGTGTTGGTCCAGATTTAATTTTTGAATGTTCTCCATTTGGCATGTGTTATAAAATCCAAACTTATAATAAGACAAAGGATATTAGTAAATTTCGGGATTTCACAATATAAATGTCTTAATTGGCATCCTTTGCTATTTCATCATCTGTCATGTCCTTAATTTCTTGTTTTTGTTCCTTGGCATGCTCATACAACAAGAACGTAATTCTTTTTTCTTTCTTATTTTTTAGATTTGGGAATGTACACAAAAAAGAGAGAATTAGGAATGAATATGCTTCGACGTTGTAAAGGTTTGCCATTAGCCATTATTGTGCTTGCTGGAGTTCTAGCAAGAAAAAGCACTGTTGGAGAGTGGGAGAGAGTGCATGAGAATGTTCATGAATACATAAGGAGAGGGATAGGTCATGAAGAAGAATATGAAGGTGCATCATGGGTTTTGGCATTGAGTTATGATGACCTACCTTATTACTTAAAACCATGTTTTTTATATTTAGGTCAGTATCCTGAAGATTGTATTATTTCGGTAAGCACATTGACTAAGTTATGGGTGGCAGAAGGTCTTATCTTCTTGAGACAACAAAGACATGGTTCGGAGAAAACAATAGAGGATATAGCACGTGATTGCTTAAGTGAGTTGGTGGAAATGAGTTTGGTTCAAGTGGGAACAAGTGGTTCAACTGGGACAATTAAAAATTGTCGAATCCATGATCTTGTACGAGACATGTGTTTGTTAAAGGCAAAAGAGGAAAGCTTTCTCCAAATTAACTATTCTTTGCAAGAAAATACTTCTTCTGTGGCAGCCGAGGCAGCACAATTGGGGAAAATTCGAAGACTTGCAATTTACTTGGATGAGAACGCAGATAGGTTGGTTTCTTCAAGAGACAAAACAAATGGGCACGTAAGGTCTCTATTATTCTTTGGCCTAAGAGAATGGAGGCCAATAAGTGAAAAAGGATTACTATCTCCGTTGAAGGATTTCAAAATGCTTAGAGTTTTGAAGCTTGAAGGTCTTTGTGCAAGAGAATTTGGCTCGTCAAATGCAAGAGAAGTTGACTTGCCAAGTGAAATTGGAAATATGGTACACTTAAGGTTTCTAAGTGTGAGGAGTAGCAATATAAGAACGTTTCCGCCATCCCTAGGTAATTTAGTATGCTTGCAAACTCTTGATTTTCGTGTTAGGAATGACGACATGGTCATCCCAGATGTGATAATGAAGATGAAACAATTAAGACATTTATATTTACCCTGGACTTACAGAGCAAAGGGTAAGCTGGAGCTGTCTGCTCTTGGCCATCTACAGACCTTACATAACCTTTCAAGTGAGTATTGTGATTTGAAAGATGTTGGTAGATTAACCAATCTTAGAAAACTGAAAATAAGAGTGTTAGGCTCTTTGCAAAATCTGGAGGAAATCTTAAAATCTACAGGCAGCACGCTTAACCGTATTCGGTCTCTAATTGTGAAAAATGACACGAATAGCAGTGAAGAGCAAGCTATGCAAATAGTATCAAGCTGTCGGGGTATATACAAATTGACGTTGGATGGGCCAATCGCAGAATTACCGAAAGAGCTCCACAACTATTCAAACCTCACCAAGTTAGTATTGTGGAGTTGTGGTCTCAAGGAGGACCAAATGGGAATACTAGAGAAGCTGCCAAACCTAACAATTTTGAAGCTTTTAGGAGAAGCTTTCGAGGAGAAAACAAAGATACTGGTTTTCTCCAAAGGAGGCTTTCCTTCTCTTGAAGTTCTTTATGTTTCTAGAATGCACCAAATAACAGAGCTGAGGGTAGAGGAAGGAGCCATGCCTCTTCTCTGTCGATTGCACATCCAAAATTGCAGGAGATTAACGACGCTTCCAGATGAGCTGAGATATCTTACTAATCTCAGGGAATTAACCATCAGAGGGATGCCTAGAGAACTCCACCGTCGGATTGAGGAAGATGGAGAGGATTTCTATAAAATTCAACATGTACCTTCCCTTGTAATTGGAGAACCATCCCGCTTGCGATGATGGCAAGGTAATTTCTTTCTTTTAATTTTTTAATTATAAAGCGAAATGGGTGGTTTGGTTTGTATTTATTAGTTATAAAATGAAGCAGTGAGAGAATATTAAAGTAGAAAAGCCAACAGAATATGGGCTCCCTTGTTTTCTTTCTCCATTTTTATTGCTTTTTGCTTGTGCTTGTGACTTGTGTTGTGAGTGAGAAGCTTAAAAGCCAACAGGTTAAATGTAGTACAATATTACTACTACATTCATTTTGGAATGCAAGTTTTGACAAGTAAACTGCTGAATTTGTGTTATGGTAGCTACATGTAGGAACTGATATTGAGAAAGTATGTTGAAGCTCTGCAGCAGAGGGAGCATGT
Organism: Prunus avium; assembly: GCF_002207925.1. The sequence continues at coordinate 11,845 of NW_018922549.1, forward strand.
GCGAAGCTAAACTTACCTGGAGAAGAAAGAAATGCTCTGTGAAATCAAGAGGAGCAAAGATGTGGTCAACTAGTTTAAAGTTCATTACAAGCTTTTGGGTCTAGTGGTTGTCCAACAGTACATTTATGTTACACTACTGAGAATATTAAAATTTCCTTGATGAAACCTTGTATTTGTATTCCTCTTTTGTGTCTGCTTTCAACTAAGAATATTTGAGCCTGTGGGCATTTAAACTGAGACTTTTTGTCTGAGGAAAACATATCACAAACTTTTATATCCCGAGTTGACAGTGATTGGAATGAACAGATCCTTGTAGTTACATATAACGAGGGATAACACCAAAGACCTGAGCTTCATCTACAAAGATCAAGCCACAGAGAGAGAATTAGTCTGGAAAACCAAATCCTAAACTGATAAACAGATCGCCTAAATAAATAAGAAACAGAAGTCTAATTATAATAAAGTACATTCTTCTTCATTTCAAATGTATGGAATTTGGCATGACACACTTTCCCTACCATGTATGCATAATGGCAGAGTTGAAGAGTACAGACCATTTGTATATTTTTGAGAGAGAGAGTCTTGAGATCGACAGAGAGTGAATTTCCATTTTCATTTATCTGGAGTAGTAAGGATTGGTCATAGGGGTAAATTAACAATACAAGCTCTGATAATTCAAACTGAAATCAAACATTTAAACTGAGACTTCTTTTGTCTGAGCAAAAACATATACTGAACCAATGGCCTCAGCTTCATCAACAATACAAACTCTGATCATGAATGACACAAAAAAACATTAAGGATGCAATCTATTTCGTAAACCTCAGGAACGTTTTGTGATATTAAGCATTTTTTATTATTTCCGATCACCTTATCATTTTCTGAAACAAAATAACCAAACACAAAGGTAAGCAATTGTACAAGATGTTGATCATATTTTTAAATAGATATACTAATGCTGCTGAAACGCCCGCACAGCCTAGGATTAGGAACATGCTGCTGTTTCAAGTACTACATATCAGACTCAATGTTTATCAGTTTATGCTAATTTCTTCAATCTATCAGAAAGAAACATCTTAATTATTTAGAGATTAGCCAAATATGATTACATCGCCCCCATCACTTTGAGGCGTTCATTGGATATCAGACAATAGCGAATTATTAAGCGTCTGCCATGTTCTGTTGTATAATGGACAGTCAGCATATATATAATAACCAACAAGCTGTCTCCCAGAACCAAAAAGTAGGATCCAGTATTATTATCAATGACCCATCCTCAGCTTTTCAATTTTATACTTACTACAATATCTGCTCATTAAGAGTTGAGAGTCCATATCACAACATCAGTTAGATAAGTGTAAACCACAAAGCCAGATTGCAAGAAATACCTTGATATAGATTAAAAAGGAAGAGAAATTACCTCTTCTTCTCTCTTCTGGGAGCTTCTTCAGTTGTTGGGGTTTAGGACCATGAAGTGAATGGCTCTGAATTTTGGGATTATTCAAAAAGATGGGACTAAATTGCTTTGTCTTTCTTCCAAAAAGAAAAAAAAACAATTGCTTTCTGGGTTCTCCCTCTTGTTCTATAATCTAATATGATGATGGAAAGGGCAAGAACCCTTTGTGAATGTATTTGTGCTATGTGATCTAGTGCTTTCACAAACACAGAAACAAAACTTTTGTAAACTTTCATTTATAATGCAACCTAATTTAGTCACTTTAATCAGAATAAATTTCTTCATTATGTGAGAGACAATTACAATTACAAACAAAGCACATCCTGTTCTGTTGCGTAAAAAAGAAAAGGACGATCATTCTATCTCTGTATAATCCACTAAAGCACAAGCACTAATCTAAAGGCTAGTTAAAACTATGCACAGATTATCTCAGAGCTTGGTTACAACAAAGCCAAGAGGTATCCTGCATCAGTGTGTTTCACTCAACGTATATACTATTTGACCTGACCAAAAAGATAACTCTCACCAAATATACAAACAAGTTGAGTGGAGATTTGAAGATAAAAGACTAACTTAACTCCATGGCCATTATTATATCAGTCTCGTCCTCTCTCTGATCACTTGCTCCAAGTTATTTTATAAACCCATCAACTCTTCCAAATCGTTACAAGCTTTTATATCCCGACAAAGCCTTCAAAGCCTTCAATATCTGTATAATCCACTAAAGTACAAGCACTAATCTCGGTTTTTTCCTAATTTTTTTTAAAAAAGAAATAGTATAGCCGTTCGGCTATACACGGTTTTTTTCCTAATTTTTTTAAAAAAATAAATAGTGTCGCCGGGCGGCTATACTCGGTTTTTTTAATTTTTAGAAAGAAATAGTACCGCCGACCGGCTATACTCTGGTTTCAATTCTTTTAAAGAAATAGTATAGCCGGGCGGCTATACTTGGTTGGGGCTATACTTGGTTGGCCCTAATTTTTAAAAAATAGTATAGCCGAGCGGCTATACTGGGTTTTTACGCCGGGCGGCTATACTCGATTATTATTATTATTTTTTTAGTAGTACAGCTGATAGGCTATAATTTTATATAAGAAATAGTATGGCCGCGCGGCTGTACTGGGTTTTTTTTTCTTTTTTTTTTGGGTGAAAATAGTCTAGCCGCCATACTGCACAACTTAGCAACGATTAACATGGTCTTTGAATAAATATAAGTACTCGAAAATTAAGTAACACCCGGAAAACTACGACCAGCAATTTGAAACATCAACAGAGCCAAAAAGAAGATGAAAATGATATTAGGTAGCAAAAATGAAAAGACGATGAGATCGATGAAGAAGATGATATCACGACATAAGAAAAACTGTAATCGACAATGCAATTGTAAACAGAAGAGTGTGAAAAAATTCCAAACTTTCAACAGTATATGAGATGAAAGCAAAAAAACCCAAAAATCAAAAGGGATTAGAACATTGATGGGAAGTTGAAAGCATACCTAAAGAAATCAAATACAAGCTCTGAAGCTCAGGCGTTGTTGCAGAGTGATAAAAGGGAGACAGAGAGCGATACATTTGAGACGGTTGGAGATGTGCTTGGGGACCAAGGGTTTTGATTCTTTTGCTTTCCTGATCTCAACTGGAATATTTATAATCGAATTGGGGAAAATCCTATGGGTTCAGAAAATAAAAGAAAACCGTAAACCAACAAAACGCTTTGTGGCGGGAAATTTTCAAAAACCTGCAGCGTCTTTTTGTCTTTTCTTTTCTAATGCAGAAAATTAAATATTGTTTTCCACATATATAACATTAGCTTCCTAAATCCTGAAGTCTACTCCACACCATTTCTCAAAAAATAAAAGTAAAACCATTTCTCACAACAACAAAAAAGAAAAAAAGGAAAAGAAAAGAGTCTATATGGTCGCGTTCTCCTATAAACATGGTCTAAGGAAGTTGTGATCACCTACCATTAGATTTAATCAAAAAATTAGGAAAAAAACTAGTTTAAAAATTATAATGCCATCATCTTTTTACTTTTACTGCATCAAAACACTATTTTAGTTTTTAAAATTTACTTTTAAAAAACATTCAAGATAGAGATGAGAAATCAAACCACCACCGCTATCATCCGATGGAGATTAACTTGGAGAAAAAAAAGAAGAAGAAAATATAAGGCAGAACCCACCACCAGGAACCGCCATTGATGAACCTCAACTAGGGATCCCCGTCATACCAAAATCCGATTTCAGGTTAAAATCGGGGACAAGTAAGAGGAGATCCCCGAATATTAGTGTTCTATTATTTTAAGGAATTTTTATTGTTTTTATTGACACATCAACACAAAGGTGGGTCCCAACTTAACAGAACACCATACGGTCAAATTGGCTGAATGTGTAAATTGAACAAATCTTAAAACATTGAGGTGCAAATTGATGAAATTGAAATCATGTGGCCCATTTTGATAATGCCCCCAAATCTATAGGGGGTAAAATTTAGTCCTAATTATTTTTGTAGAAATGTCACCTGAACTTATACTTCAGTTTTAATTTGTCACCTTAAAGAAAAATTTAAGAGAAATGTCACCTTAATTTTTCAAATTCCATAATTTGTCATCTGACTTTAACACCATCTAATTTTCCATCTATTTTAAAGGGTATTTCAGTCTTTCCATTTTCAAGAGTATTTTAAAAATGGAAAAATCATTATTAAAAAATTGTATTTTAAAAAAAATCTCACCTTCCCCTATCCCATGTGCACCACTGGTGGCTCCGACCAACCCCACCCACCTTGAAATCCATTCCCCATTCCCTCTTCACATCCCCTTCCTCCATTCCCTCTTCACATCCCCTTCCTCCATTCCCTCTTCACATCCCCTTCCTCCATTCCCCCTTCCCTCCTCCCCTTCCTCCTTCTCTCTCTCTACCATGGAACACTTACCCTCCACAAACAAATTCCCTCAACCCACCCTTTTGAAAAATTAAGTGACATTTCTCTTAAATTTTTCTTTAAAGTGACAAATTAAAATTGAGGTATAAGTTTAGGTGATACTAGGGATTTGTGTGTCAATATTATTTGATCGGTTGTATTTTTATTTTTATTTTGTTTTACCGAAGATTGCAAGTTGTATTATAAAGTTTATAAACTGATTGATCATGAATAAAGTCGGAGGATAAGTTGTCTTCATTGAACCTTTTGGAGCCAGTGCGTATTTATGCTTGAAAATAGTACTCCGGGCGGTGCATTGTTTCAAGACGTCTTACAGCAAATCATTTATATTATTATTATTATTCTTGACATCTTATTAATTTAAAATATATGACCCTTTTTTTTTTTTTTTTGTCTGAACCACGAGGTGGTCCTGAATGGGCCCCAACTATGGGTGGCACCTTTAAGCCTTAATAACAACCCAGACTAATCCCCGCTCACACCGGGTCGGCCCGTAAGGGGTAAAGTGCTGGCCAAAATGGTGACTCTGTACAAGAACAGGGATCGAACCCCTGACCTCTCTTAAGGAATGAGAGTATGACACTTATTTTTTCGGTCAAGCAAAATACATGACAGTTTGATAATTAAGAAATTCAATATTGTGAAATATTTGGCATTTATAGCATGTTTACTAATCCGTAATTGGATTATGAGGAATTGAATTGAGGAAGAGTTGGCCATGGATTGAGGAGAATTAGATTCTGGATTCCTATTGAAGTTGTTTACTAAACCATATGGATTGAGGGGAGTTAGATTCCGAATTCCTATTAAAGTTGTTTACTAAAACATATGAAATTGGGGTATGAGTTGTACTAATTACTAAAATACCATCGTTATTTGATTAAAGGGTAAATGGCCGAAAACCCCCCTGGACTATCACGCTAGTTGAAATGTCCACCCTGGAAATTTTTTTCAACCAATTTAGCCTTCGTATTAAATTTATTCGCCAATTTCACCCTTGCTGTTAGCCTTTTCACAATTCCATCCAAATGCCTGTCAAATATAAGGGTAAATTTGACATTTTAAAAGGTAATGCATTAAGAAAAATAAGGAAAATGTAATATAATATATTTAAAAGGTATTTCATTGTACAGAGGAAACCTTCACAGAGTCCAGACGTACCTCGTCGATGGCTTATGCCAACCCCTAAAATTTCTCTCAAGGACTTCAAATCCCTTTTACCCTGTCGCTCTATAGCTCTCTCTCGCGTCTGCTCCACCTTCCCTGCCACCTCCTCTAACCTTAACCATAACCCTTCTTTTGTTCTAGAACAACTCAATGAAGCACCAAAGGTGAACACTTTGACACACCCCAAGATTAAATTCGAAGCACCGGTGAATATTGTTGTTGATTGCGAAGCTGGGCCTTTTGGGGTCAACAAGGATGAGAAACAATCGGACGGTGCTGATTTTACGGTGAAAACCGTTGATGGGTCTGATGCATCTCCTGCTTTTAAACTCGATTTGCCTGAGAAAGGTTCGAATGTTATGGATGTCGGTGCAAATTCACTAGCCTGTGAAGGTTGAGAAAGTGGACGAAGTGGAAAACCCCAATTTTGAGGTATGCAAGAATAGGCCACTAGCAGATTGAAGTATCTGCCTGAAGCTTGATTTGCTTGTACCAAAACGTTTGTGGTCTGACCAGGTGCAATTGAGAGAGAGAGAGAGAGAGAGAGAGAGAGAGAGAGAGAGATGGTGGTCTGGTGGGCTTTTATGTGGGGCTGTCGTTGGGTGTGTAGGGGCTGGGGGAGGGATGTGGAAGAAGAGAAGAGAGACGAAGAAGAAGAGAGAAGAAGGATCAAGAGATTTGGTTTGCAGGGTTGGCATGTGCAATTCACGTGGTGTTTTTAACAGAGATTTGGATGGAAATTGCCAAAAACTAACGGTAAGGAGTAAATTGGTGATAAAATTTAGTAGGAGTGCTAAATTGGCTGAAAAATTATTTCAAGGTGTAGATTTCAACTAGCGTGATAGTTCAGGGGGGTATTCGCCCATTTACCCTTGATTAAAGTATGTGCCAAATTTGAAATTTTGAAATTTGTGTAAGGATATAATGGGTAAAAAAGATGAATTCCTAATGAGTTAGTTCTCCAGGAATTAGAATATTACATCTCACCCAAGAATTGAATTCCATTTTGTGTGAGCCCCACTTACTTTTCAATTCATTGATGTAAAGTAAACGCAGGAATCCTCCACAGGTGGAATTCAATTCTTGATGGGAATTCCAATTCTTAATTAGTAAACACACCATTAAGGAAACTTCTTTGATAATGAAATGAATATATATCTTTTGCGACAAAGTGATTTTGTCTCTGTTTCTTTATTTTATTTTAATGGTTTAAGAAACAGCTATCATTTACCCTGTCAACTCAATTTGCTAAGCCAAATTGCAGTGATGGTCTCCGACTGAGTCTGTAGGCGAATTTGATTGAAGGAGGCGGCACATTGTTTGTACACAGAAATTAAATTTAAGTGAAGAACGAAACAAAATACAGATCAAAACAATTAACCCCCACAGAACTCTAACGCCAAATGACGAAAGGAAGCAGAGAAATTGATCGTGGAGTGTTGAAAAAAGGTTTGCCCACACAATTATCAACACGGAACTTGTTCGTACGCATCTCTGAATAATCAAGCAGAAAACCAATTGAATTGATTCCGTATCATATATAGTTTTCATATATCTTCTAAGTTTCAAAATCCTGTCCAAGTTATTTATATTGACGACCCAAAAATTCCAGTAAAGTTCATGACAATTGCGTGTCTTCAAAAATAAAATAAATTAAGTTGCCAGACACGTAGATCATCAGAAATTGTGTATCTATTAAGTATGAATTTTTCCTGCAGGCCAAAGAAGTACTGGAAATTACGTTTTTTTCTGTAGGTTGATTGGATTAGGCGAGGGTTGGCATTAAGGAACGACCTGCTGCCGGCTCATATCCATAAAATAAAAAAAACTCAACATTGTCGGCAGCAACTTTAGGACATACTTTACCTTACATCAATTGGTAAAAGCATAATCAGGTGTTGTTTGCATCACTTGCCACGCAAGATACTCAAGACTTTCTCATCTGCCTTTGCTGTTTTCTTTTTCACTCTCTGCCTCACTCCTTTCCTCCACCGCTCTTTATAAAAGTAAAGTTGAGCTAGCCAGTCTTCTCTGTGCCTCTATATGCCATAGAGAGAGAAGGAAAAAAATTCAATATTCATATATCATGGCTGCTGTGATGGAGAGTGAAGCATTGGCAACAGAAGCTCCATGTGCACCTGTCACTATTGAGAGGAAGGTCAGGGGTGACTTGGAAACCAAACTTCCTAAGCCATGTGAGTTCATTCATCTCTCTCTCTCTCTCTCTCTGTATAAACATTAGGGTTGTTTCTCAAACATGATCTTCAAGAAAATCCCAAGTGTTATCTTTTTGGCAAGTTTGTTTTTAATGGAAGGACTGATTGATAGCTCGATTTATCATGGGGCACTAAAATCATGTCTTTAATCTAGGATTATATGAATCAAAATCATGTGGTTTATGACTCTGTTTTTCTTTTCCCCTTGGTGAACCTCATCCATACCATGACATAAATCTACATAATGAAAAAAATTGTAAACTAAAATTCAAAGTAACAAGATTGATTTTAGTTTCTACCTCTAGATTGAGCAACTCCCCACTAGATTGAGCAACTCCCCAATTGAAGCCGAGCTACCTAATTGAAGTTGAAACATTCCTTGACAAAATAATGGCAACTATAACATGTTCAAGTTCACTAATATATTTTGTATTTTGTTTGACAATATCCCAATTTCAGACATGCCAAGAGCATTGGTTGCTCCGGACACAAACCATCCAACAGGAACACCGGGCCATCAGCACCACAACATGAGTGTTCTTCAGCAGCATGTAGCTTTTTTCGACCAGAACGAGAATGGGATCGTCTACCCATGGGAAACTTTTACTGGTAAATCTTAATGTGTGCCTGCTTTCTGGCTTCAACTTATTTGTTCAACCTCAACAACCACCCTTTGTACTGAATTTATTAGGTTCTCATGTACTATGTTCTTTTCCCTTTAATCAGGATTGCGAGCCATTGGATTCAATCTAATCGCTGCCGTTGTTATGTCTGTTGTTATCAATGGGGCTCTGAGTTATGTTACTCTGCCTGTAAGTTGTATATTGTTTGCTACACTTCATTATACCACTGTGGTTGAATTTAAATGTTAGAGATATCACATTCTGGACTATATATGCCACATGATGTTCATGTTAATTAAGGTTGGCTATAACTGATGGAAGAAGTACATATTAACTGCTAAATCATGTGCTTAGTTAGCTAATGCGGTTTCTTGTGTGCTTAGTTAGCTAATGCGATTTCTCGTTTAGCTGACCACATTATGTGGAAGTTGGTGTGTGTCAAAGTCTGATAAATGTGAGTGTATATGTAGGACATAATGAAGTTGCATTTGTAATTCTCGGATTTCTCGGTTAGCTGACCACGTTATGTGGAAATTGGTGTGTGTCAAATTCTGATAAATGTGAGTGTAAATGTAGAACATAATGAAGTTGCATTTGTAATTCTCGAATTTCCAATTTTTCACAGGGGTGGATTCCTTCTCCTTTCTTTCCCATATACATTCACAACATTCATAAATCGAAGCACGGTAGTGATTCTGGAACATATGACACAGAAGGAAGGTATGTAAATATAAATTAAACACGAAACCATAACAATCTTTGATGTTGTGATGGGTCGAAATGAATCATTAGGACTCATCTGAAATCATTTTGCAGGTTTAGCCCAGTCAGCATTGAGAACATGTTTAGCAAGTATGCCAAAACTGTGCCAGACAAGTTCACCCTGGGAGAGCTTTGGGACATGACCGAGGGGAACAGAGTTGCATACGACTTCTTTGGATGGTAAGCTTTTTCGGGTCCCTAATACATTTCACTTAAAATTTCCATGTCAACTAGCTTTGGTTCTTCACTTTGCCATCGCTTGAGCGTGATTTTGCAGGATTGCGAGTAAGCTGGAATGGGGAGTTCTGTATGTTCTTGCCAGAGATGAGGATGGTCTTCTGTCTAAAGAAGCTGTTAGGGGCTGCTTCGACGGAAGCTTGTTTGAGTATTGTGCTAAGATTAATGCAGCTGGTATGGCTAAGATGAGCTAGAACAAAATGCACTACTTGCAGTGGAAGCTATATGCACCGAAATATATGATGTATATGTATGTATGTATAATGTGTGTATCTTAGTTTATGTTTGAGATGTTAAGAACTATAATAAATTGAAGGATCTTCAACATGTTCGTTGGATTGACTCAGGTCTTTGGTGTGCTTATAAGTGGTCATGAGTGGTCATGAGTTCAAACTCCATGGTATTCATGTATGTGAGTTTCACCCCAACCCTATAAAAAAAGGAATGGGCCTTCACAGTTCTCACATAAGGTTGACCAATGATGATCAATATTTCAGCTGGTTAACAACATTTCACATCAAATGGTTTTTTTTTTCTTCATATAAAATGCTTCATTTCAAGGCAATTGAATTGGATGAACAATTTCAAATAAAGGAATGAAAAGTACAATATTGGGTTTTGTTCAAGAAACATAGCACAATGGGTTTGGAAGTTTGAATGTTCTTTTGGCCCTTGGAAGCCCCTCAATACTGCTATATTGATCTCCTACAATGCCCCAAATGCGGTAGCATTCACCAAGCAACTGTTTTCTCACTTCAGTCTTGTAATTTTGCACCCCCATCAATTCATCATCAGGATTCCTGCAACCCCAAATGCAATTTTCCAAATATCAAGTGAAACAAATTAATTAATTAATGAGAGAGAGAGAGAGAGAGAGAGAGAGAGAGAGAGAGACCTCAATATGAGACTTGTCCATCCATAGTAGCCAACATTGACAAGGTGCCAAACACTTTGCCTTTTCTTTCATCACCCACATAAATTCTTATTCACTCTACCCTATATTAGCCATACCATATAGCTTGAGAGATACCAAAGTGATACCAAAAGAAATCAAGGTTGAGTTCTATATCAAAAGTAGTGGCGTGTACCGAGGTACCATGGGTCTTATTTGTTAGGTTGATTTTATATGCAAATTTTATACCCCTTACACTTATTATTTAGTCATGATTTTATATTAAATTGGTGAGTTTAATGTGTCTTGTGTGAGTTTTTGTAGAAAAGATGATTTGTGAATAAAGCAGGGAATTGGAAGCTTAAAATAGAGAAACAAAAAGAATTACCAAGTGGGGTGTGAACTGATGGGCTGAAGCAAAGAATGGAGCAATACATCATATAGGGAATTGGATCATTAAAGCAAGCCCAATACAATTAGGGGTGCAACCATGCGGTGATGTATTCTTTTCCCAAAAGAATTGGGTTTGAGACTATGCAATGCACGTGGATTAGGAGACTATAAAGAAGACAAGGAGGAGGCGTCAGAGGGGGATATTTTTGGAGAGCTCTACACTCAGCGCATGCACAGACTCAAACACAAAGATTGAGTTGAAGATTTATTCCATGTCATCGAGATCAACCATGTTTGTTATTAGTTTGATCATGAACTAAGTCCTCTTGCTAGGACTAGGGTGTACTCTTATCATGAGCATTTAATTCTTGTTATTTCCTATTAAATTCGGTCGTTGTTCATGTTGAGTAATTGTTATTGTGCTTTATCGATATCAAATAACTGGTCGTTATTTGTGTGAAGAGCTAAATTGTGACTGACAGGTTGAGTTTAGAAGTTCGCTTTTCATAACAATTACCATGAATTGCATAATTGAGTAGACATACTGGTTATGATTTGTGTAGTATTGTGTAATTATCCATTTAGCATAAAGGGTTTCAAATATCTATATCTGTTGCTAGACATAGCATGGGTAGATAGTTAGAAACACGGTTAGTATATTCTGAAAGGAAATATTGACGACTCAAGGGATAATTGCTAGTAACATGGGAATAATTGATTTTAATATGAATAACGGGAAGAGATGGGATTGAGAATGAGGAACCTGATGTCCTAGTGCTTCCATATATTAATCTTTCATAATTCATTCACTTTTAATTTGTGTTCTATCGATTGTTACTTTCACTTTCGTTCGGTTTATTTGCATAGTTGAGTGTGGCAACGTAACCCTTCTTCTATTTAAGTTTAGTTTGGAGTCAATCTCAATAGTAAATTTAGGTTAATCCGATCCTTGTTTGAACGACACTCTACTTACTACTTTATTACTTGGACGATATTGTACACTTGCAATTATCTACAACAGTTGTCAATTGTGGCTGATCTGAGATGCTCTCCCTCCTTGAAGAAACCAAAATGATCTGCAGCCCTCTGGCTTTCATCTCATTGAAGAGTTTGAGTGAGTTTTCCAGAGCAGGTGCCTTGCCCTGGCTCATCCATTCCTCCAGAGAAGTCAGGTTCAACTTCTCACCCCTATTTCCAATTTTTTTCAAAAAATAATTGTAACAAATTTGTTCAATCCTCCACAATGGGTTTATGTAAATCTCCACCATAAACATTTTATATGTGATCTGATTGCTTGTTTTGAATAACATATCAAAAGGCTTACCCGAAATGTTGCTTCTTATAGTAAGGCACAGTGGAAAGGAGCGTATCGTCGATGTCGAAAATCCATGCATCTATACCATCTTTCTCCTAATTGCAGCTGGTGCTCAGATACACAATAGCTTCCTCAATTGCCCTCTGAGTCCACCTTGTACTGAGTTGAAGTAACATATTTTCCAATGTAGCCGACGCATTCTTCGGGCACGACTTGGAACTCTCTGATGTTGTGCAGCTCGACATTCATCCTCCAACTCTCGCAGTAGTTTCTCAAGCTGATGCTCAGTCCATCTTTGGTTCTGTGACTCAAAATGTTCCATTCTGGCCCTGATACTACTACAGTAATAAAAAGACTCAAACAACCTAACAACACGCTTAGATTTCTGCTAATTGTTCTCCTCGCAAACAATGCCTTTGGTCCAAGACACAAAGAAGAGAGGGAGGTAGTAGAAGACGGTGGATTTCAATTAGGTCTTGTTAGAGAAATTGGAGCAATGGAACTAAGTTTTTTATGATCAAATTATGGATGGAAAATTGGATGGTGTTAAAGTCAGATGACAAATTATGGATTTTGAAAAATTAAGGTGACATTTCTCTTAAATTTTTCTTTAAGGTGACAAATTAAAACTGAGGTATAAGTTTAGGTGATATTTCAAAAAAATCCCTATGTGTTAAAGTTTGGTAGATGAAAGTCAAGCAAACCATAAAATAATCGCAGACAATACAGCACAAGGAGGGTGGCCAAGTGTAAGATGCCTATCAAACAAGATCTGTGCCGTTCTCATATTTAGCCACAACTTGCCCTTCGAAATCAGGTGTTGTTTGCATCACTTGCCACGCAAGATACTCAAGACTTTCTCATTTGCCATTGCTGTTTTCTTTTTCTCTCTCTACCTCACTCCCTTCCTCCACCGCTCTTTATAAAGGCGAAGTTGAGCTAGCCAGTCTTCTCTGTGCCTCCATATGCCATAGAGAGAGAAGGAAAAAAAATTCAAAATTCATATATCATGGCTGCTGTGATGGAGAGTGAAGCATTGGCAACAGAAGCTCCATATGCACCTGTCACTATTGAGAGGAAGGTCAGGGGTGACTTGGAAACCAAACTTCCTAAGCCATGTGAGTTCATTCATCTCTCTCTCTCTCTCTCTCTCTCTGTATAAACATTAGGGTTGTTTCTTCTTCTTCCACTATTCTCTAACATGATCTTCAAGAAAATTCCAAGTGATATCTATTTGGCAAGTTTGTTTTTAATGGAAGGATTAATTTATCATGGGGCACTATAATAATTTGACACATAGCTAGGATTATATGAATCAAATCATGTGGTTTATGACACTGTTTTTCTTTTCCCCTTAGTGAACCTCATCCATTCCTTGAGATAAATCTACATAATGAAAATTTCTTTAAACTAAAATTCAAAGTAACAAGATTGATTTTAGTTTCTACCTCTAGATTGAGCAACTCCCCAATTGAAGCCGAGCTACCTAATTGAAGTTGAAACATTCCTTGACAAATTAATGGCAACTATAACATGTTCAAGTGCACTAATATATTTTGTATTTTGTTTGAAAATATCCCAATTTCAGACATGCCAAGAGCATTGGTTGCTCCGGACACAAACCATCCGACAGGAACACCGGGCCATCAGCACCGCAACATGAGTGTTCTTCAGCAGCATGTAGCTTTTTTCGACCAGGACGACAATGGGATCGTCTACCCTTGGGAAACTTTTATTGGTAAATCTTAATGTGTGCCTGCTTTCTGGCTTCAACTTATTTGTTCAAGCTCAACAACCACCCTTTGTACTGAATTCATTAGGTTCTCATGTACTTTGTTCTTTTCCCTTTAATCAGGATTGCGAGCCGTTGGTTTCAATCTAATCGCTGCCGTTGTCATGTCTGTTCTTATCAATGGAGCTCTGAGTTATGCTACTCTGCCTGTAAGTTGTGTATTGTTTGCTACACTTCTTTATACCCCTGTGGTTAAATTTAAATGGTAGTTAATTAATTAGTAATAGGCATCCTAAGAAAATTTCGGTTTCACGGTATATGTCACTAATTCACCAGTAAATTACACTCATACTATTACATTTGGATTACTAACACCATGTGGCGATTAGTAACAAACAGTAATTTCTCTCAATCCATTAGATGCTAAGCAGAGTATTGTTAGAGATATCACATTCTGGACTACATGCCACATGATGTTCATGTTAATTAAAGTTGGATATAACTTGATGGAAGAAGAACATATTAACTGCTATATCATGTGCTTAGTTACTGCGGTTTCTTGTGTGCTTAGTTAGCTAATGCGATTTCTTGTTTAGCTGACCACGTTATGTGGAAGTTGGTGTGTGTCAAATTCTGATAAATGTGAGTGTAAATGTAGGACATAATGAAGTTGCATTTGTAATTCTCGGATTTCTCGTTTAGCTGACCACGTTATGTGGAAATTGGTGTGTCAAAGTCTGATAAATGTGAGTGTAAATGTAGGACATAATGAAGTTGCATTTGTAATTCTCTAATTTCCAATTTTTCACAGGGGTGGATTCCTTCTCCTTTCTTTCCCATATACATTGACAACATTCACAAATCAAAGCACGGTAGTGATTCTGGAACATATGACACAGAAGGAAGGTATGTAAATATAAATTAAACACGAAACCTTAACAATCTTTGATGTTGTGATGGGTCGAAATGAATCATTAGGACTCATCTGAAATCATTTTGCAGGTTTAGCCCAGTCAGCATTGAGAACATGTTTAGCAAGTATGCCCATACTGTGCCAGACAAGTTCACCCTGGGAGAGCTTTGGGACATGACCGAGGGGAACAGAGTTGCATTCGACTTCTTTGGATGGTAAACTTTTTCGGAGTCCCTAATACATTTCACTTAAAATTTCCTTGTCAACTAGCTTTGGTTCTTCACTTTGCCATCGCTTGAGTGTGATTTTGCAGGATCGCGACTAAGCTGGAATGGGGACTTCTGTATGTTCTTGCCAGAGATGAGGATGGTCTTCTGTCTAAAGAAGCCGTTAGGCGCTGCTTCGACGGAAGCTTATTCGAGTATTGTGCTAAGATTAATGCAGCTGGTATGGCTAAGATGGGCTAGAACAAAATACACTACTTGCAGTGGAAGCTATATGCACCAAAAGATATGATGTATATGTATGTATGTATAATGTTTGTATCTTAGTTTACGTTTGAGATGTTAAGAACTATAATAAATTGAAGGATGGCCCTTCAACGTGTTCGTTGGATTGGCTCATGGTCCTAAGTTCAAACCCTATGGTATCCATGTGTGTGAGTTTCACCAACCCCTTCCTAACTTTGGGAAAAAAATAAAAAAATGATGGGCCTTCACGGTTCTCGCATAAGGTTGACCAATGATGATCAATATTTCAGCTGGTTAACAACATTTCACATCAAATGGTTTTTTTTTTTTCATATAAAATGCTTCATTTCAAGGCAATTGAATTGGATGAACAATTTCAAATAAAGGAATGAAAAGTAAAATATTGGGTTTTGTTCAAGAAACATAGTACAATGGGTTTGGAAGTTTGAATGTTCTTTTGGCCCTTGGAAGCCCCTCAATACTGCTATATTGATCTCCTACAATGCCCCAAATGCTGTAGCCTTCACCAATCAACTGTTTTCTCACTTCAGTCTTGTAATTTTGCACCCCCATCAATTCATCATCAGGACCCCTACAACCCCAAATGCAATTTTCCAAATATTCAAGTGAAACAAATTAATTAATTAATGAGAGAGAGAGAGAGAGAGAGAGAGAGAGAGAGAGAGACCTCAATATGAGACTTGTCCATCCATAGTAGCCAACATTAACAAGGTTGTCAATTGTGGCTGATCTGAGATGCTCCCTCCTTGAAGAAACCAAAATGATCTGCAGCCCTCTGGCTTTCATCTCATTGAAGAGTTTGAGTGAGTTTTCCAGAGCAGGTGCCTTGCCCTGGCTCATCCATTCCTCCAGAGAAGTCAGGTTCAACTTCTCACCCCTATTTCCAATTTTTTTCAAAAAATAATTGCAACAATTATGTTCAATGCTCCACAATGGGTTATGTAAATCTCCACCATAAACATTTTATATGTGATCTGATTGCTTGTTTTGAATAACATATCAAAAGGCTTACCCAAAATGTTGCTTCTTGTAGTAAGGCACAGTGGAAAGGAGCGTATCGTCGATGTCGAAAATCCATGCATCTTTACCATCTTTCTCCAAATTGCAGCTGGTGCTCAGATACACAATAGCTTCCTTAATTGCCCTCTCTGAGTCCACCTTGTACTGAGTTGAAGTAACATATTTTCCAATGTAGCCGACGCATTCTTCAGGCACGACTTGGAACTCTCTGATATTGTGCAGCTCGACATTCATCCTCCAACTCTCGCAGTAGTTTCTCAAGCTGATGCTCAGTCCATCTTTGGTTCTGTGACTCAAAATGTTCCATTCTGGCCCTGCTACTGCTACAGAAATAAAAAGACTCAAACAACCTAACAACTCGCTTAGATTTCGGCTCATTGTTCTCCTCGCAAACAATGCCTTTGGTCTATGACACAAAGAAGAGAGGGAGGTAGTAGAAGATGGTGCATTTCAAGTAGGTCTTATTAGAGAAATTGGAGCAATGGAACTAAGTTGTTTTATGATCAATTCGCATACTGGCCAGGGAGGAAAATGCCTGATGATCAATTTTGCTAGGACATTACTATTTCGTCGCCACATACATTATTGCGATTTCTTTGCCACATACTAGCCAGGGTGGCAAAACCAGATGCAACGACTTGCTTTTGGACTTTTGTTAATGTTTTCTTTGGCAGGATTTGTGTACTTTACGACAAACGACTTATAAATTATTCAACAATGCCTCACCAAATCAGGACAGTAAAAGTAGGAACGCATCATTTATAGGGAAGAGATTTTGATTGCCAAGTGAAATTTTAAGGGAAGAAATTTTGATTGCCAGGTGAATTTGGAAGGCAAAAAGAACGGTTGGAAACTGAAACTTAGTGAATCAACATGGATATCTTCAAGGGGCACATAGCAATTTCTAAATTCTGAAAATAAAACATGATAGTAATATCTAGATCCAAACAAAATCCGCTGCAGTTTGCACAACACCACAATAACAAGAAACAAAAATTTAGTCAAATTCCAGGAGCGACCTGCTTCTAATATGAAAAACAAGGATAACACATATAAGTTCAGTCCTATGCATAGAGCTCAGAGAAAGTAACACTCAGACGATGGCGTTAGCAGCACTTGCAATCCTTGGCCAAAGATCAGCACACTCCTTTCCGATTGGACCAGTAATGGCAGAACCTAAACAAACAGAGAGCAGCCAATTAGTTCAGCTGACCCAACAACTTATTATAACGAAAAAGAATTACGAAAATGTTGCATAACCCTCAACTAGGAAATAAAAGCTGTACCTTTCATTTCTCCCTTTGGATTGACAATAACACCAGCATTATCTGCAAATTAAAAAAAGGGATAGGTAAGATACCGTGACAAACAATGAAATGCGAGCAATAAAGAATATGGAGTGCCAGTCCATAAAAATGCTCAGCAGCCTACCAATTACAAAGAAACCAATTCATCTGGAACTTTTACCAGGATTTTAAAAAAAAACAAAGATAGAATGTTAACAAAAATCAAAATGTAAATCGAATAAACAAGATGCACATTCACTTCAATATGTAGGGACCAGATGTAACAGATGTGAGCATGTAAAGCAAAGGTACACCTGTAACGATGGGCACTATCAATTTTCCAGACTTGTAACAGCATCAACCACAAGAAAAAGAGGACACTTGACTTCTGTCTGGTTTCGATATAGCTAGTTCTATCTTACTATGGGAACTAAAATGTAAATCGAATAAACAAGATGCACATTCACTTTAATATGTAGGGACCAGATGTAACAGATGTGAGCATGTAAAGCAAAGGTACACCTGTAACGATGGGCACTATCGATTTTCCAGACTTGTAACAGCATCAACCACAAGAAAAAGAGGACACTTGACTTCTGTCTGGTTACGATATAGCTAGTTCTATCTTACTATGGGAAGTAAATAAAACGGTAGAAGCACCAAACATAACAAAATGTAGAGATTAATCAATAACAAATACAAGTCAAATAATACAAACACGATCCCAATTCAATGCCAAAACAAATATGTAGTGACCAAATGGAGCAGATGTGAGCATAAATGCAAGCACGCCTGTAACGATGGGCACTATTGATTTTCCAGACGTGTAACAGCATCAACTACCAGATAAAGAGGACACTTGACTTCTGTCTGGTTATCAGACACATTTTCTGACAGGATGACTACAGGAGATCTAGATAGAGGGGTACAGCAGTTCAGGTAAGAAAGGCAATCAAAGATTGCACGGTATGAAAGGTGTAGCGAAACTGAGAGAGAATAACTCTAGATTACACATGCAACACAAAGAATATGCAAATTATTGGATAATACTGGGGAAACATATCAACAGTAGCAGAAAATGACACAGGTGAAGGACATGTATCGAATGGCGAAAGAGAAGATTCCATACAGAAGAGAACCCACTCGAATATTATTCGACAGGTTGGTTCCATTAATGTAGCTGGTTTCAGAAAGCATCAAATCATAATACACACATAAATCCAACAATGGAGTTACGTGCACATCATGACCCTGCTTAACCAGCATCCTTTTTTTCTCATGCTGTTTCAATCACCAAAATTACAATCAACAAGCAAAGATTTCAGATAGAAAATAAATATAGCATTTATCAAATAAAATTTAAAAAAAAAAAGAATTAGCCAAACCCACCTCCATTTTTAAGGGGAAACCAACAATATGAACACAATAAACTCAACATCACAGCAGACTTTTGTGTATAATGCGAACTTAATGATGCAGTGCATACCAAAGAGACCTATCCTATCATACAATTAGACTGCACTACCAATTAGTAATAATCAGAGAAATTCAACAAAAATAATATTGACCTTCAAAGTACATGAAGACCCCATCCTTTCGGCGCCATGGCTTGCGCTGCCTCACAATGACTGCAGGCAGGACCTTCTTCCTGAGGTCAGGCTTCCCCTTCTTGACAGTGGCCATAACCATGTCACCAACACAAGCAGATGGCAATCTGTTCAGACGACCCTTGATACCCTTGACGGATATGATGTAAAGGTTCTTAGCACCGGTGTTGTCGGCACAGTTCACTGTGGCTGCCACTGGAAGACCCAGTGACATCCTAAACTTGTTACCAGCGGATCCTCCACGCCCTAAACCAGAAGATCAACATCAGAATCATATGATACTATATACCAAAAAAACAGGGCAATTTAATTTCTTTTGGAAAAACAAAACAGCATAGATCGATACATCTGCGGAGTATCAACGATTGAAAAACATAATTTCTAGGGTTCTACAAAGGTTTCTTATCAACCAAACAAACCCACATCGCAATCCTTAGAAATACACGATTCACTGAAATATGATAAGGATTTTCGTATCACATTTCTGATTGGTAAAAACGGAATTCAACATAGAAAAAGCTGAATCAAATCAATGAACACTAAAACCCTTTCTTTTTTTTTCCCTACGATAGCTCCGTAGCCAAATAAATCAAAAAAACCAAAGCTAATTTAACACAGAATAAACAATACTAATAATCTAAGGTGTTGATTAACATGCTTGGGGTACATTTTCATGAGAAACAAACAGAAAATTAAGCAGAAACATAGGCAAAGATGAAACAACGGAAGATAGCTAAGGAGGCGAGCTGACCTCGCTTCGACATTTCGGCTGCTGCTGAAACGAGACTGAGAGAGCGACTAGGGTTTTGGACTTGTATATATAGAGGGCCGCGTAGGGTTTTCAGCCAGGTTACAATTCCGAAAATTACAATTCACTCCAAATTCTTCGATGAAAATACCGAGTAAGTCCTGGGCCTTTTAAAAGAGTGTGACCTCGCTTAGTAATGGGCCTTGGGTTTGTCCTTGATCTGTAGTCTCTAGAGTGGGGGCCCACCATTCTTTTTTATTTTTGGTTTGGCAGAGGCCTATTCTAATTTTTCACCAGGAAAGCAGTAAAACCAAACAAATTATTACTGATGCTTCACTATTAATTCGACAACTGTACAGACGTGAACTAAGCCAGGTTTTTTTTTTTTTTTTTTCCAGATGAGGGAAGTGAGCCCCACCATTTGCGTCCAAGTTTGAGTTCATCTCCACGTAAAGTAGATTAATTTAGTGTAGGTTAGACTATCGCTTGTATTAAAAAAAATAATTAGAAGAAACATATATGAGGAGAACGCGGGATAATCACTTGACTTCAAGCGGTTATCTTTCTTGAAAAAAAAATTTATGTTTAATATACTTATTTATGGAAGACGCACAGATTTTTGTGAAGACGAGTGACAAAATTAGCTTCCATTTCCTCGTGTGGTCAACAACACATTGATAACATAACAGAGAAATCACACATACGGAGAAAAAAACTACATAGAGAAAGAGGAAGAAGATGAATATTCTAATTTCTGTATATTAAGAATGTTTACATCATAATACAATAGTATATTTATATAATACTTGCTTAGAGATTAAGCCATCTAACAAACTAACAATCGCCCCTGAACAGTTTTCTAACAAGTTTAACAGCTATCACGTGACAACCATGTGAAAACTGCTGACTATACATACACAGTCGTTATTCCCCCTCAAACCTAGCTGGGGTGCGCAACTTGAGAGAGATACAATGCTTGACAAAGATTGAACCATGTAGCCCTTTAGTGAAGACATCTGCGATTTGGTCTTCAGTTGGTATATAATGAACCAGTAAATCTCCTTTTTGAACTCTTTTTCTAACAAAGTGATAGTTGACATCCAAGTGTTTTATTCTTGAATGGTACACAGGATTAGAGCTCAATGCAAGAGCTGATAAATTGTCACAATGAAGTATATATCAGCTGAAGTATGAGCTAATGCTCGATATTCAGCTGTTGTGGAACTTCGAGAAACAGATGGTTGCTTCTTTGACTGCCATGAAATTGGATTAGGACCTAGAAACACCACAAATCCTGTAGTTGATCTTCTTGTATTAACATATCCAGCCCAGTCTGCATCACTGTAAGCAGTCAACTGCCAAGGACCATTAGTAAACTTAAGTCCATAATCCAACGCAAGTCTGAAGGAGTAGTCATGTACTGACATACACTACTAACCGCATATGATAAATTTGGTCGAGTAAAAGTCGGATATTGTAACACTCCAACGATACTTCTGTACAGAGAAGGATCTGATAAAGAAACACCTTCGGATTTCAATACTTGACTGTGTGGCTTACAAGGAGTAGAGCAAGGTCTGTAAGTAGTCATTCCCGCTTTTTGAAGAAGATCTTGAGCATACTTCTGTTGACTAACAAATATACAGCCATTTGTATTATAAGCAATTTGTAAACCTAGAAAGTATGTCAACTGACCCATGTCTTTCATTTCAAAAACAGCACTAAGATCATCAATTACCTCTTGAATACAATTAGAAGCAGAACTGGGGAGGATGATATCATCAACATACAATAAAAGAATCACAATATCTAATCTAATATGCTTAACAAACAAGCTCGAGTCAGAATGAGAGGATTTAACAAACAAGCTCGAGTCAGAATGAGAGGATTTAAAACCAATAGTTGGTAGATATCCTGTGAACTTGGCATTCCAAGCTCTTGGAGCTTGCTTAAGACCATAAAGAGACTTCTTCAATGACACACATATTCTGGATGCACAATATCTTCAAACCCTGGGGGTTGTCTCATGCAAACTTTTTCTTCAAGATCTCCATGTAGAAAGGTGTTTTTAACATCTAATTGTCTCAAGGACCACCTATTCATAGCTGCAATGCTAAGTATGAGTCAAATTGTAGTGTGCCTAACTACAGGACTAAAGGTCTCACTAAAATCTAATCCAAGCTCTTGACTAAACCCCTGAGCCACCAACCGAGCCTTATATTTAGAAATAGTACCATCAAAGTGCTTTTTGATTCTATAAACCCACCTACTACCAACTATATTCTTGTGAGGTGGTTTGGGAACCAAAATCCAAGTACCTTGCACATCTAAAGCATCAATCTCTTCACGCATAGCTTGTATCCAAGCTGAGGATTGAGAAGCTACCTTAAAAGTAGCTGGTTCAGAATCTTTTACAAAGATAAGGCAAGGAAGTATAAAAGCATTGATAATCAGAGAAATCCCTCCTTTGAACTAAACCATTCTTAGCTCTAGTGGTCATGCCAAGAGAATTAATTGATTGAGATGTAGACAGAGTGGCAGAATAAGAAACAGTAGGAGGCAAAAGAACATGTATTTCATGATCATTCAAAACATGAACCTCCGTAGTACTCCTTGCATGAGATACATTAGTGCCAAACTCAGAATCAGTAGGAAAACTATCCTCAGATAGAAGTCTTGGAGGAGAAGACTCAACAGAACTAGATACTTGCGGTAAAGGCTCAGGATAAGGTAAATAATAACGGGAGCTATTGAAGAAGACTTGATAGTGTTTACTAAGGATGACAAAATCTTCTTTGTAAAAGGAAAAATGGATTCATCATGAACTGCATGCCTGGAAAACAGAAACTTGCTAGTGACCTGTTTATAACACAAAACCCCTTTGTAACCTGATGCATATCCCATGAAGACACATTGAACTGATCTCGACTGAAGTTTATGCACATTATAAGGTCGACTGTAAGGATAAACAACCATTCCAAACACTCTAAGATGTCGCATATTAGGATTCTGACCTAGCATTTATAGAATGGAGACTTATTGCCTAAAATTGTACTTGGCATCCTATTAATCAAGTATACAGCATGAACAATGGCAAGAAACCAAAAATTCTCATGAACAGAAGCATTATGCAGCAGTCTCAATAACATGACGATTTCTCCTCTCTACAAACCCATTCTGCTGGGGAGTTTAAGGACAACTTAAACTGATGCAGAATTCCTTTTGATTCCAGAAATTTAGTAAATATTCTGAAAGGTTTTGAATATTCTCGATGATTTTCATTGAACAATCGTGTGATAATTATATACAATGCTTTGTTTGGTGTTAACACTAAGGATTTCCTATTCTAGGCAAGAATTAAGTCCTTGAGAGACAAGGAATATATACAGCAAATCTATTAAATAAATACAAATAAAACAGGAAACTAAATCACGTCTCATTACACCCCCGATGGGGCGGGGGAGCACAGGCAGCTTGGACTGAAGGAAAGAAAACCAAGCAGGAGATAGACCCTCTAATAGGCAAACCTGTTCCACCAAGTACACCTCCAACATTGTCAGAACCATGATACTCTCTAGCAAGGGATAAGTGGCTCAAGTCGTTGGTAATATGAGTGTTCGCACCGATATCAGCAACCCACTGTTGATGGCCACCATGAGAAGGATATTGAGCTGTCATGCCTTGCAGACGAGACGGAGGAGGAGGCACAAAAGACGCCTTGGAGGGACAGACAACTAAGATGTGCCCAAAACCATGACAATTGAAACATTGAAGAGGCCTAAAAGAGGAAGCAGTAGAGCCAGAAGGAGGTGGGCCAAGAACACCCAGCCCAAAAGTGCTACCAAAACGCTGTTGATGTGAGGTAGGACGAGAGGCGCCATAGGAAGCGCCAGGGGAACCGCCACTAGAAGAAAAACCAGGTCGTGAGGGAAAGAATGAGCTGCGACGATACGGACCACGACGAGCAAACCACCGCGATCGCCAAAACCGCGACCACCAAGGGAAGCAAGACTTGTATTTTTTTTTTTCTTTTCCGAATCTTCTGTTGTTATTATGGATACAATTAAATAAATTAAGCTTACCAAATATTTGCATAAAGAATCTTAAGTTTAACGAGTTCCAAATTGAAGACTGCAGAACCATTTTTTTGTGTGGATCAAACCCTTGTTCTCAATATATCTGGGACTTTTTAATGGCATAGCTTTGACTTTTTATGCTTTCACTTTCCGATAAAACCATTTTTGAATGCATATCTTAAGGGAGAGGTATTAAAATACTGTTGTGAATTAGAATGACTAACTCACTGCCCTTAAAGATCTTGTTGTTGATGGACTTTAGACAAAGAACTCAATGATGGATGAGTCTTACACACACACACAGAAATTAACCAAGCACAAATGACACAAGTGTTTATAGAGGTTCAGCAAATTGCCTACATCCTCTTTGGTGATCACCTTGAGAAATTTCACTAATGAAGATAGGTTACAACTTTGGTTTACAAAGGAAACCCCCTTAGAACACTACCCTCACAATCTGTTTCTCTCACACCCTTGCTCAACACCTTGATACACTTAGAGAACTCTCTTGCTCTCCCCTTGGTTTTTCTGAACAAAGCTCTCACCAGAAAACTCTAACTAGTTTCCAGCTTTTGCCACTACATTTGTTCAACATTCTTTCTCCCTTGTGTTATCTTACTTCATCCCATTACCTACACAGGCCAATGGACAAGAGATAGGATATCTGATTGTCCTCCACGTTCTTTCCTTTTAATCACCACTTAGACTAAGGGTCAGATCAGGTAGGTAATACAATCCCACTCAGCCACCTCCATTAAACCAGAAAATGGAGAGGAGATTAATCAAAATAGGATAACCAATTAGCCATGAGTGCTCTCCCAACTTATCCAGCACGTAGTCAACATTCATTTAACTCAGAAGTGACCCACAAAGCTTCTGAAATCATGTGGAAAGCGATAGCCATCGAAAACACAGTTGAAAACACGTAAGGAAACGTCACAGCACGACTGGAGCGACCGGTCGGACTTTGAATCTGCTTATAAGCGACCGGTCTCAAATGTCCAGCGACCGGTCGCTCGTGTGCCTGCGACCGGTCGCAAAGAACTAGCGACCGGTCGCTCTTCAGTTTTGCTTCCAGACTTCGAATCTGCTTCAAAACGACCGGTCGCAAATGTCCAGCGACCGGTCGCTTTTAGGCAGATTCAAAATCATCCTTTGAGCGCCAAAAAAAAAAAAAACAAACTTTGTATCCTTTTAGGTGAGCCATTTTTCCAACAAATACATCACACAAGAATCTTGTAGAACTCAAAGAAGCCAATGGTGATATTGATAAGTTAATGTTTTTCAAAACGATAATGGAATGATCCAAATATAAAAGCCAAATCTTCAAGCCTATCTGCTTGCACCATACAGTTTATATTTCCTAAGCCAACAGGAAACACCGTCTATGATTCTTTATATATAGCTAGGAGATCATTATTTAAAGAAAGAGTTTGTCAATATGCCAAAACAAAAACATCAATTGTGCCACATACACACAAACAAGAGATTGCCGTTAACATGTCCAACAAAAAGTCATCAAACTTTGTTCTTTTAGTTAAACATGTTGTCTTGCAAAGTACTAAGAAACAAAGACTAAAAATAAGAAGCCTGCAGATGATTTGAATGAAAAGTCGATGATTTTGATGGATAACAGGCATGTATATGTCTATAAAACAATGCAAATGAGAAGTATGTTTGCTCCTTGCTAGAATGGCTTTTGAACTATCATATGCTTTATGCTTTCTACTTATCCTTCTACAGCTTCCAATTTCCACCACTTCTCAAACTTACCAGAATATATCTTTAGGCTCCTCCCTCACTGCTTTGGATGATAACTCCTTCTAGCCTTCCCCGTCTGGGGAGTTTGCTTTCGGTTTCCAAAAAGTTGGTAAAGATGGTCGTTTCATACTAGCCATCTGGTTTAACAAAATACCAGAAAAAACCATTGTCTGGTCATTCAATGGACACAATCTTGTGCAAAAAGGATCCACAGTTGAACTCAATGCAGATGGCCAGTTGCTGCTCAATGACAAAACAGGGGACCGAGCAAAGGTCGCTGAGGAGTATGATGCTACTGCAGTTGCCCATGCAGCCATGCTTGACACAGGAAATTTCGTGCTGGCCAACCGAAATTCAATCAATGTGTGGGAGAGTTTTCATCATCCGACTGATACAATCCTCCCCACACAAACACTTAATCAAAACTGTACACTCTTTGCCTGTCATACGCCAACAAGTTACTCTAAAGGAAGATTCATGTTTACACTAGAGTCTAATGGAACTCCTGCAATGTATAGAACCAATTTTCCACTTGATTCTCCTAACTATCCTTACTGGTCAATCCAAACGGTGGGCAACTTTCAGGTGTTCTTCAACCAGTCTGGCTTTGTTTACCTTACAAACAAAGACGGAACAAAGGTTGCGGATATACTACAACCCACCACACAAATATTCAAGGATAACTACCACAGAGCAACTCTTGAATATAATGGGGTATTAAAGCAGTATGTCTACCCTAAAAGTGGTGGGGCTTGGTATAGTGTGGCCTCCACACCTCCAGATATCTGCTTTTAAATTATAGAAACAACAGGCGGGGGTGCATGTGGATTCAACAGCTTATGTCAGATGGATGAGGAAGGACCAAGTTGCAAGTGCGCCGAGGGTTACACCTTAGTTGATCCAAATGATGTGCTGAAAGGATGCAGACAGAACTTCACTGCACAAAGTTGTGATGAAGCCTTGACAGACACGGATCTTTTCGAATTGAAAGAGATGCAAAACACAGACTGGCCTAATGGTGATTATATGCATTTTCAGCAAGTAACTGAGGTTTGGTGCAGGCAAAGTTGCCTAGCTGATTGTTTTTGTGCCATTGCCATCTTCTTAGAACGAAATGGGGATTGTTGGAAGAAGGGATACCCTCTTTCGAATGGGAGGATCCACATCGGTGTTGGTTGGAAATCTCTAGTCAAAGTAAGGAAGGACATCAATTCTACTTTGACAACTGGAGTCCCATGCCCAAACAAGAAATACAATTCAGCTCTCATCCTTCTTGGATTAGTCCTCATGCTAATAATAACCCATTTGGTTGTTTCTATAATAACCTATTTGGTTATTTCTCGCTTTTATTATAGAAAAGCAAAGGTGAGTAAACGGTACCCTGTCCTTCAAGGGATTAATCTGAAATGTTTCACTTGATGGAATAAAGGAATGATATTATTGGTGGTGGGTACGGTTATGTGGGAGTAATAATAGGTAAGAGAAGAAACTTGTTCTCTTGTGATAATCAAAAGACAGAAAGTAGTGGGACACTGTTTTAGAGAATGATGATGTTCCTTGCTTCATACAAAATGAAGAGAAAGGGGTGGCTTTATATAATAGCCACTGCCGACCTAATACATTAAAACAACACAACTAAAACCAAACATAGTTAATTCAACTAACTTCTACCACACCATTAATTCAACCCACAACTACTAACAGACTGCCAACTATTTCAAAGTTACCAGCCGACTATTAATGAAGTCTAGATTATTTTAACATCCCCCCTTAAGCTAGACTTCATTTACGCCAATTAATTTCCTCATCTTGATGAGCAGCTCCTTCTTCAATGGTTTGGTGAACAAATCTGCCAGCTGGTCTTGGGACTTGCAATACAGAACCTCAACTTCTTTGTCTTTGATTAGCTCTCTGATAAAATGGAACTTGATCTTGATATGCTTACTCTTGCTGTGAAACATTGGATTTTTGGAAAGACAAATAGCTGATTTGTTGTCGCAGAACAGCTTTGTAGGGCCTTCTTGAACTTGACCCATCTCTTCTAAAATACTTTTCAGCCACCTAGCTTGACAACCTGCTGATGCAAGAGCAACATACTCAGACTCTGTAGTTGAAAGTGCCACTATAGATTGCTTTTTGGAGGACCATGAAATCGCACTTGAGCCAATGCTAAAGACATAACCAGATGTGCTTTTGCAAGTATCAACATCTCCACCCAAGTCACTGTCACTGTAGCCAGTCAAATTTAGATTCTGAACAGGATAATAATGCAAACCATAATTGATAGTTCCAACCACATATCTTAGGATTCTCATTCCAAGCTCCCAATGAACATCTTTTGGTGACTCCATGAAACGGCTGAGGAAGCTTACTGCATATGTAAGATCTGGCCTTGTTGTAGTTAAATACAAGAGGCCACCCACCAGACTTCGAAACAAAGTTTGATTCACCATTGTGCTTCCATCATTCTTTCCTATCTTAACACCAATCTCCATTGGAGTAGCAATTGACTTTGCATTTTCCAACCTGAACCTTTTCAACAATTCCTTTGCATATTTCTTTTGAGAAATATAAATACCATTCTCATTTTGTTTGACTTCAATTCCAAGAAAGAAATGAAGCAAACCAAGGTCTGTCATTTCAAATCTTTGTGACATAATCATCTTGAAATCATCACACATTTGAGCATTACTTCCAGTAAATATTAAGTCATCCACATATAGACAGACAATCAAAATCTCACCTTGAGAGTTCTTCTTGGTGTAAAGAGTATGCTCATATGGGCATTTGTGAAACCCATACTCTTCGAAGAATGCATCAATCCGACTATACCAAGCTCTTGGAGCTTGTTTCAAACCATATAAAGCCTTCTTCAATCTACACACTTTTGTTTCTTCATTTCCCTGCACATAACCTGGAGGTTGAGCAACATATACTTCTTCTTCCAAAAAACCTTGCAAGAACGCTGATTTAACGTCCATTTGAAAGACTTTCCAACGATTTTGGGCAGCAAGAGCTAACACCATTCGGATGGTGTCAAAGCGTGCAACTGGAGCAAAAACTTCATTATAATCAATTCCATAATTTTGCTTGTAGCCTTTAGCTACCAAGCGAGCTTTGTATTTCTCAACTTCTCCTTGAGCATTCAACTTGGTCTTATACACCCATTTTACTCCTATAGGCTTCTTTCCTTGAGGAAGATCAACCAGCTCCCATGTGTCATTTTTCTTAATGGAATCAATTTCTTGATCCATAGCCTTCACCCATTTTGTCTTCTAAAACACCTTGCAAGAACGCTGATTTAACGTCCATTTGAAAGACTTTCCAACAATTTTGGGCAGCAAGAGCTAACACCATTCGGATGGTGTCAAAGCGTGCAACTGGAGCAAAGACTTCATTGTAATCAATTCCATAATTTTGCTTGTAGCCTTTAGCTACCAAGCGAGCTTTGTATTTCTCAACTTCTCCTTGAGCATTCAACTTGGTCTTATACACCCATTTTACTCCTATAGGCTTCTTTCCTTGAGGAAGATCAACCAGCTCCCATGTGTCATTTTTCTTAATGGAATCAATTTCTTGATCCATAGCCTTCACCCATTTTTCATCCTTTGAAGCCTCTTCAAACATAATTGGGTCTGCATCTACAAATAGAGCAAAATTTGTGCCACCATTAGTGATCAAAACATAATCACTAGATGGGTACCTTGTGGATGGTTGATGAGCTCTTGCTGATCTCCTTTGTCCTCTGCAAATTTCTTCTTCCTCACTACTATCACTAGAAGAAGTTGATGATGACCCTTGTGATGAAGATTCCTGTGATGATGGAGTTGTTGGTGGAGTTAAATCTGGATTTTCAGATTCAATGTCCAACAGTATTGGACTTTGTTTTTCAACTTCACTCCAATTCCATGCTTCTTCTTCATTGAACTTGACATCACGACTAACAATAATCTTGTTAGTCAATGGATTAAACAACTTATATGCCTTGGCCTTTTCGCTATACCCAACAAGAATGCACTTTTCTGATTTGTCATCCAATTTTCTCCTTGTTTCATCAGGAATATGAGAATAAGCAATGCTGCCAAATATCCTTAAGTGACTAATACATGGCTTGAGGCCACTCCAAGCCTCTTGAGGAGTCTTGCCTTCCACACTATTAGACGATGCACGATTCAAGAGATATACAGCACATGCCACTGCTTCTGCCCAAAAATGATTAGGCATTGCTTTTGCCTTCAACATGCTTCTTGCCAATTCCATAATGGTCCTATTTTTTCTCTCGGCCACACCATTTTGCTGTGGGGTGTACCGAGCTGTAAACTGATGCTTAATCCCATTTTCTTTTAGAAAATTTTCAAACACATTGGATGAGAATTCTCCTCCTTGATCAGACCGCAAGGTTTTTAAAGCAAATCCACTTTGCTTCTCAGCCAAAGCTTTGAAAACTTTAAAGTAATCAAACACCTCTGATTTATATTTGAGAAAATAGATGACCCTTGTGATGAAGATTCCTGTGATGATGGAGTTGTTGGTGGAGTTAAATCTGGATTTTCAAGGCCAATGTCCAACTGTATTGGACTTTGATTTTCAGCTTCACTCCAATTCCATGCTTCTTCTTCATTGAACTTGACATCACGACTAACAATAATCTTGTTAGTCAATGGATTAAACAACTTATATGCCTTGGCCTTTTCGCTATACCCAACAAGAATGCACTTTTCTGATTTGTCATCCAATTTTCTCCTTGTTTCATCAGGAATATGAGAATAAGCAATGCTGCCAAATATCCTTAAGTGACTAATACATGGCTTGAGGCCACTCCAAGCCTCTTGAAAAGTCTTGCCTTCCACACTATTGGACGATGCACAGTTCAAGAGATATACAGCACATGCCACTGCTTCTGCCCAAAAACGATTAGGCATTGCTTTTGCCTTCAACATGCTTCTTGCCAATTCCATAATGGTCCTATTTTTTCTCTCGGCCACACCATTTTGCTGTGGGGTGTACCGAGCTGTAAACTGATGCTTAATCCCATTTTCTTTTAGAAAATTTTCGAACACGTTGGATGAGAATTCTCCACCTTGATCAGACCGCAAGGTTTTCAATGCAAATCCACTTTGCTTCTCAGCCAAAGCTTTGAAAACTTTAAAGTAATCAAACACCTCTGATTTATATTTGAGAAAATAGACCCATGTCTTTCTGCTATAATCATCAATGAATGTAAGAAAGTAGCGGTTACCTCCTGTTGATGTTGTGTTCATGGGCCCGCATACATCTGAGTGCACCAGCTCAAGAGGATGGGATGCTCTCCAAGAATTTCCTGTAGGAAACGAATTTCTCTGATGTTTTCCCAGCACACATGCTTCACAAACTTGTGTTTGATGCTGTATAGTTGGTAGTCCTCGTACCATATGTTGTTTCCCCATCAATGATAGTGTGCTGAAACTCAAATGCCCATAGCGTAGATGCCACAACCATGAGGAATCCTTGATAAGTGCACTTAAGCAAGCAAAAGATTCATACTTTATGTTTAGAGAAAACATATTGTCTCCTGACATCTGCACCTTTGTAATTAGAGAGTTGTACTTGTCTCTAATTACACACTGGTCTTCCCTGAACTGAATATTATGGCCTTTACGAAGAAGTTGCCCCACACTAAGGAGATTGTAATTTAAATCTGGAACATATAACACATCAGAGATTCTTTTTTGTTCTCCAGACTTGGACAGAAAAAGAATATCTCCACATCCTTTGGCCACTAGCTTTCCACCATCACCAATCCTTACTTCAGAGTTGTTGGTATGCTTGAAATTGACAAATGCACTTTTGTTGCCTGTCATATGATTACTACATCCACTGTCAAGATACCATTTTTCTGCACAAACTTTTCCTTCTTTGGCAGCTGCACATGCAAGTAAAACCACAGCATCATTTTCCCTTTCAAAAGCTTTTTCATGCACAAAGCTTGATTCGGCTCCTCCATTTGTTTTGTTTTTGCATGTTGACTTGATGTGCCCATATTGCTTGCAATTGTAGCACTGAATATTAGAAAAAGAGGAACCTTGTTCTCTTCCTCTTCCTCTTGAATAACCACCATAATCTCCTCTTCCTCTTGGAAAACCATAATCTCGTCTTCCTCTTGGATAACCATAATCTCCTCTTCCTCTTGAATAACCATAATCTCGTGCAGAGCCTTCATCATTAGTTTCTTTCTGGTCATTTGCATAGCCACGTCCTTGATTATTTCTTCCTCGTCCACGAGCAAAGCTGCCTCCTCCTCTTCTAGAACTTCCTCTGAATGAGACTTGAGATTGAAAAGCTTGCTCAATAGGGCCAGAGTCAAACTGCTTCAGCCGTAACTCATGCGATTGAAGAGAACCCATTAAACTGTCAAGAGACAAAGTAGACAGATCTTTGGATTCTTCAATTGCCACCACAATATATTCAAACTTTCGGGACATACTTCGAAGAATTTTTTCAGCAACTCTCTGATCTTCAATTTTTTCTCCATTAATTCTCAGTTGGTTGACTAGAGAAATGACACGATTGAAATAGTCTTCAACAGATTCTGACTCCTTCATGCGTAACATATCAAACTCACCTCTTAGAGTTTGCAACCTGGCCATCTTCACTTTTTCTTCTCCTTTATATGATGCAAAGAGAGTGTCCCACGCCTGTTTTGATGTAGTGCATGATGAGATTCTTTCAAAAATAGCTTCATCCACTGCTTGAAAGATAAAGAATAAAGCCTTCTTGTCCCTCTTACGTGTCTCCTTCAGCTCTGTGAGTTGTTGTTGAGTGAGGTCTCCTTGATTATTTGGCTCCACAAAGCCATTTTCAACCACCTCCCACAAATCTTGAGCAGCATACAGCACCTTCATTTGGATGCTCCATTGACTATAATTCTTCCCTGTAAACTTTGGAAGCTGGGGCTGCAATAAGTTGTTGTTTGAAGCCATATGGATCTGAGACAAGCTCTGATACCACTTTGATGGAATAAAGGAATGATATTATTGGTGGTGGGTACGGTTATGTGGGAGTAATAATAGGTAAGAGAAGAAACTTGTTCTCTTGTGATAATCAAAAGACAGAAAGTAGTGGGACACTGTTTTAGAGAATGATGATGTTCCTTGCTTCATACAAAATGAAGAGAAAGGGGTGGCTTTATATAATAGCCACTGCCGACC
The DNA here is from genome assembly GCF_002207925.1 of Prunus avium. Next base: position 44,669 of record NW_018922549.1, read on the forward strand.
TAATCCATTAAAACAACACAACTAAAACCAAACATAGTTAATTCAACTAACTTCTACCACACCATTAATTCAACCCACAACTACTAACAGACTGCCAACTATTTCAAAGTTACCAGCCGACTATTAATGAAGTCTAGATTATTTTAACATCACTTACATGGAGCTAAAACAAGCTACCAACGGATTCAAGGAAGAACTAGGTCGTGGTGCTTTTGCAACTGTTTTCAAAGGAGTTTTAGCATCTGATAATGGGAGATGTGTTGCTGTTAAAAGATTGGACAGTATGGTCAGAGAAAACGATTTGGAATTCAAAGCTGAAGTGAGCGCGATTGGCAGAACAAATCACAGGAATTTAGTCCAGCTACTAGGATTCTGCAACGAAGGGCAGCACCGAATTCTTGTATATGAGTTTATGACCAATGGCTCTCTAGCAAGCTTCCTCTTTGGAGAGTCAATGCAAAGCTGGGATCAAAGAAGGGAAATTGCCTTAGGAATTGAAAGAGGGCTCTTGTATTTGCATGAAGAGTGTAGCAGCCAAATCATACATTGTGACATTAAGCCTCAAAACATTCTTCTAGACGACTCCTTCACTGCAAGAATTGCTGACTTTGGAGTAGCCAAGCTTTTGAAAATGGATCAAACTCGAACAACTACAAGATTCAGGGGAACAAAAGGGTATGTGGCACCTGAATGGTTCAAAAGCTCTCCTGTCACAGTGAAGGCGGATGTTTATAGCTTCGGCATTGTGTTATTAGAGATAATTTGCTGCAGGAAGCATTATGAAGCAAACATAGAGGATGAAGATCAAATGATACTAGCTGATTGGGCATATGGTGAAGGAAGTTGAGGTTCCACCCCAAAACCAATTGGCAATGGGGGGAGTAGCCCAACTCCTTATAAACCCAGGCTAGGTCCCTTAGCATTTCAATGTGGGACAAATACTCTCAACACGCCCCCGCACGTGTGGCGAACTTTCAAGCCTAACACGTGGACAACACATATTAGGTGACGTGGGAGCACGTGTGGCCGTTGGGCCCAACACGTGAAGCCTTGCTCTGATACCATGAAGGAAGTTGAGGTTCCACCCCAAAACCAATTGGCTATGGGGGGAGTAGCCCAACTCCTTATAAACCCAGGCTAGGTCCCTTAGCATTTCAATGTGGGACAAATACTCTCAACATATGGTTGCTATAAGCAAAATAAACTGCAGATGTTATTGGAGAATGATAATGATGAGGCAATGAATGACATCAAAATGATGGAGAAGTTTGTGATGATCGCGTTTTGGTGCATTCAAGAAGATCCATCACTTAGACCGACCATGAAGAATGTCACACAGATGCTTGAAGGAACTGCTGAAGTCTTAGTCCCACCAAATCCATCCTCATTATATGTTTTATCTAAGTGATCACAATTATACGTGATCAATGTTCGAAAAATCGCTAGGCAGTAGGTATGGGAGGCGCCTAGGCGTTTTTTTATTTATTTATAATAATTATTTTGTATTATAAATTATAAATTTATACCAAAATTAATATAAATAAATGTAATTATATATATATGTGTGTGTGTGTGAATCATATGAGATATACTTTAATATAAAGCAGAGGGTTGAAATAAAAACACAATTAAGTTATGTTTTAGTATATGGGCCCAAGCCCATATGAGAACCTTGTTAAAATGCTAGCCCATAAGTGAAACACAGCGTTTCACTAACACTAGCTTCACCGTTTTTTGGACGAGCCCCATCCTCACTTATCTCTCATCTCTCCGCCTCCATCACCTCCCATCTTTCTCTACCTCCATTGTCTCTCTTCTTTCTCTGACGAGTGGATAAGAAGTCGTCGCTGCCACTGGTTGGGTCGAGAAGAGTAGAGAAGCAGCCACTCGACCCGCCCAGGCCGCCTAGGCCGATTTTTCCATGATGCCATGCAAAATGTAATCAAATGGTCATGTTCATAAACTGTTTGCCATGAAGTACTCCTCTAAACACTGGAGACATATGCTCCTTGCTCCCTTGGCATTTAAACTAGCATATCCCTTATGCTTTCTACTTTTCCTTCTTCAACTCGCATATCTCCGGGTTCGTCCCTCATTGCACAGGACGATACATCTTTCTAGGCCCCACCATCTGGAGTATTTGCTTTCGGTTTCTGCTCAATGATGCACCAGGCAAACAGATATGGAGTGCTGATTCTGCTGGCACTAGAGTTTCCTATGCAGCCATGCTTGACACAGGAAATTTTGTGCTGGCTAACCGAAATTCAATCTATTCTTTGGAGATTATTTGTCACTAGAGATTATTTGCTGCCAAAAGAATTATGAGGCAGAGATAGAGGATGATATCAAATGATACTAGCTGATTGGGCAAATGATTGCTATAAGCAAAAGAAACTGCACATGCTATTGGAGAATGTTGATGAGGCAAAGGATGACATGAAGAAGATGGAAATGTATTTGATGATTGCATTTTGGTGCATTCAAGAGGACCTAAGTGATCAAAATTTTATTTTATATCTGGATATCAAAATATTTCTATGTTTGATCATGAAGGACTCAAAATAACAAACGTTATTACTTGGGTTTTAATTAAATTTTAACAGCAATAGTGGTGGTACGTGATTTTAATTTTAATTTTGTTGTATTTTTCTCTATACATTAGGATAATATTTTTTTAAAATTTTATTTATCAATTGTATAATTATAAGATTTCGAAGGTCTATATTTCATTCACTCCCTCTTTTCGGTCCAACACTATTTCTCTTCATCTCCTTCTTCACTCTTTCTTCTCTCTTTCTTATCTTGAAGAAATGAGTGTCTAATGTCTTATTTTGAACTGTTTTTATACAGGCTATAAATTTGGGATTACTCTAAAAACAGAGGAAACTTTGTCGGATTTTTGGCACAATTCTATTTTTGTATAGACAAAGCCGTTGCACCAGAAAAGATGACTAGAGAAGAAGAGGATTGCAAGTGACGTTCCGCAAACAAGAGGAGAGCCTCAAGATCAGGCATACTGATGGGTTTCTCACGAGCTTGAGCAGCAGCAACGGTATTTTCATAAAGAGGACCAACGTTGTTCATAACCACAGCAAGGAGATCAGAGTCAGCAACTAAAGCACCTGCCAAAGCAAAATTATGGGCAATCGAGTTAATACGATCAAGGAAATCAGTGATGGAAGAGTCACCATGGGTTGGGCAAAGAAAGTCACTGCGAAGTTGAAGAAGACGATTCTGATTCGGAGAAGCAAAACGATTTTCAAGAGCCATCCAAGTGTCACGGGCGGTGGTCTTGGAAGCTACGGTGGTGAGAACTTTATGGTGAAGAGAACCGTTGATGAGAGAGAGAACAAGCTGATCTTTCTAGACCCAATCATCATACTCTCGGTTGGAGATGAGAGACGGAGAAGCAGATTCATTGGCTTTAGCCTTTGGGTCGGGGATGGTCGAAGAAGTACACAGAGAAGTGTCGTCAACAAAGCCGAGCAAGCGGCGGCTGCGATAGACAAGAACAATTTGAGCAAGCCACATCGGATAATTATCACGCTGGAGACGAATGGAGATAACATGATGAATGCTAGGAAAGTCAATAGAGGAGGAAGAAGCCATGGGTGCCAAAAATAGGGAAAAAAAAAAAAGGGAACAGGAAAATTGAGGATCGAGGACTGTGAGTCTCAAGCTCTTGATACCATGAAAGGTTTTGAATATTCTCGATGATTTTCATTGACCAATCGTGTGATAATTATATACGATGCTTTGTTTGGTGTCTACACAAAGGATTTCCTATTCTAGGCAAGATCAAGTCCTTGAGAGACAAGGAATATATACAGCAAATCTATGAAATAAATACAAATAAAACAGGAAACTAAATCACGTCTCATTATATTCTACTAGTAAACTCCCCACCCACATCACTTTAAAAGTATTGAACTTGAGCAGGAAAATGAGTAGTGATCATTACAAAGAACTTGACAAAGAGATAACAAACATCTGATTTATTATACATGGGATAGAACCCAGTACATTCATCAACAAAATTCACATAGTACCTATAGCCATCCACTGATCTAACAGAGGAAGGTCCCCACACATCACTATGTATCCTTTGAAAAGGAATACTAGACCTATTATGAGAAGATGAAAAAGCCAGCTTGTGCATTTCACCATGCAAACAAGCAGAACATATACTAGCTACAGAATCAGTAGAAAAGGACAACTGAGAATGAAGCACAATCTTTGCAACCTCATTGGTGGGATGACCTAACCTCTGATGCCACAAAGAATACTTTATTTGCTTACCAATATACGCAGTAGATGCTGGAGTTGGAGAGTTCCATGGAGAAATAACAGATGAATGATTAGCTGCCACATGAATTGGATACAATCCTTGATTACTCTGGCCCTAAGTAGAATTGTCTTGATTCTCTTGTCCTGAATACAAAAACCAGAGGCATAAAAAATCATAAGGCAATTGTTATCCTTACAAAGTTGATGGACAGACAAGAGATTAGCCTTGAGTTGTGGAACATGAAAGACAGATAGTAAATTGAGTGATGTAGAATTGGCACAAGAAAGATTAGTAGTAGCAAGGTTTGTAATATTCAAACCTTCCCCATTGCCAACTGTAACATGTTCCTCAGTGTTACAGGGAGTCACATTCTGCAATTGAGAAGTATTGCCATGTGATGTGTGGCACCACTTTCAGCAATCCAAAATTGCTGAGGAGAAAAACCAAACTGTGCAGTTATAGGCGGTCAAAGAAGAAGGTGGATCTTGACCCTAATAGGAATAATTCGATCGCTGAAAACAATTTAAAGCTCCATGGCGTGGAGTGGCGATAATAGCAATTGGCTGTCATGTGGCCTCTCTTGCTGCAGATTTGACATTCCGGCATCACATTAGACTTGAAAGAAATATTCGACCCACTACGAAATCTAGAGGATGGACCAAACTGAGAATTGCCATTACGACCTCCATTGAACTTGCCATGACCATAAGCCACGTGAGAAAAAAGACGCGAATCAAAAGCTCAAGGAGCATATACATAAGGTGTAGGCAGAAATACCTTGACCAGAATGAGGAGCCACAATTGAAGAACCAGAGGTAGATCCGTACAAAGTAGCGTATGACGAACCATACTCGCTTCAGCAGTGGTTTCAGCAGCAAGAAGATGTGTGCGAAAATCTTTCCGACGATAAACCATTAAACACAGCAATGGTAAAATCATAATAAGATATCTTCACACCAGCGGCATTCAACTGATCGCGAATATGTTTGAGACGAAGAATGAAGCATTCAATCGAATCACCACGTTTCTGTGCGGTTTGCAGTTCTGTTTTGAGATGATTGATGCGCGCACGAGAAACTGAAGCATAGCGATCACAGAGATTAAGCCAAGCCTCTCGAGCGGTCTTGCTTCCAATAACATACTCGATGGCTTCATCGGAGAGAGAAGCAATAAGCAAACTCAAGAGAGCCTTGTCCATGCGAATCCCCTCTTTATATGCAGCAGTAAGCTTTAGAGGTGTTCTCTTCTTCATCAACAATGGCGAATTTGGGAGGAGGAACGACAGAGCCATCAATGCCTGAAAAGGTAATAACCTTGAAGTACAGATTCAATCTGACAACTCCACTTCAAGATGTTATCATCAGTAAGGCGAATGGTAAGTGTGGGAACTGAATTAAATCAAAACCCTAGGTCAAATAATTCCTTCAATTTGGGGATTATTTAATCTAATTGGGAGTTACTGAATTTAATTGGGAGTTACCCAATTAAATTGGGAGTTACCCAATTAAATTGGGAGTTACCTAATTAGGTTGGAATTGATTTGATTCCTACCACAATTAGGGATTCGTGGGAAGAATTTGCTCCCATAGTAAGCATGCCGGGAAGGCTTTCAATTTTGAGAGAGGAAGCCATGAAAGTAGAAAACTGGCCAAAAAAATTCAAGAAATTGAGAAAATTAGGGTTTTGTGAAAAGACCGATGTGAGGAAGAAGATGCAGAAATCAGAGGCACGGAGAAGAAAAAGCGAGGTAGAGAAGCACAAAATCAATGAAGAAAGACGCAGAATCGATCCATGGCTCTTGATACCATGATAATAGAATAGAGATATCACAGAGACATAGAAGAAAACTACAGAGAGAAAGAAGAAGATGAATATTCTAATTAGGGCTAACATCATTTTACCCCCTCAAGATTTGGAGTCATTCTTGAAATGGGCCACGCTGTTTTAATTTTGTCAATTTACGCCCTAATGTTTTAAAATTCGATCAATTTACACGTTCCGTCAATTTGACGGCTTGGTCTTTTGTTAAGTGATGACGTGGCAGATGCGGGGTCCACTTTTTTAGCATATGTGTAATAAAATATGTGACAAATAATATTAAAAAATTCTTTAATTTTAAAGTTAATTAAAATCAAGGGCTTATTTAAAACAAAAAAATAAAACATAATTAAAAAACCCTTCAAACTCCCCACCCGTCAAACCTAAATCCAAACCCAAATCTCCACCACCTATCCTTCTTCCTCTTCCTTCTTCTCTCCACCCATCAAACCCTAAAGCCAAACCTAGCATCTCCACCATCCTTCTTCTTCCTCCTTCTTCCTCCTCCTTCTCTTCCAATATCCCCACCTTCGTTCCTAAGACCCATTAAAAAATTCTTTATTTTTAAAGTTAATTAAGAATATTAAAATCAATTCTTTACCAAAAAATAAATAAATTCAACATTCCAACCAAACCCAGGTCGTCACCAACTCCACCACCAAACCCTCTCCACTCATTCAACCTAGACCACCTCACAATCATCACCTGCAAACAACCCAAACCACCTCACAACCACTGCCTGCAAACAACCCAGATCACCTCACAACCACTGCTTCCAACTTTCCCCGTTCTCCAACCCATCGCACCCCAGATCTGAAACCATCCCTATCCCAAGCCTCCTCCCTTTGAAACCCTAACCCCTCGAAACCTAGATCGTCGCTGAAGAAGCCATGCCTAAAAAGTTTGTCAGCTATGGAAAAATCGGCATCGCCAACCATACCGAGTTCAGCAGCTACGTCGAAGACTTGAACATAATCAGGTCAGGTTTTACAGGTTACAAAGAGTCTGGTACCGACCAAAACGATTCGTTTAAAGGGTACGACCAATCTGCAAACAACCCACATAACAATTTCAAGAGCTATGATGGTTGCGATACTTCTAGGGTAGATGGATTCTCAAATGACGGTGGCGGTGGCGGTGGCGGTACAATTTCAAGAGCTATGGCGAGTTAGGGAGGTGAAGTTGAAGGGTGGAGATGAGCGTGGGTGTCTGAAGGAGAAATGGGTGTTGGGAACGAAGGTGGGGATATTGGAAGAGAAGGAGGAGGAAGAAGAAGAATGGGTGGTGGAGATGCTGGGTTTGGATTTAGGGTTTGATGGGTGGAGAGAAGAAGGAAGAGGAAGAAGGATGGGTAGTGGAGATCTGGGTTTGGATTTAGGTTTGACGGGTGGGGAGTTTGAAGGGTTTTTTAATTATGTTTTTTTTTTTAGTTTTAAATAAGCCCTTGATTTTAATTAACTTTAAAATTAAAGAATTTTTTAATATTAATTGTCACATATTTTATTACACATATGCTAAAAAAGTGGACCCCGCATCTGCCACATCATCACTTAACAGAAGACCAAGCGGTCAAATTGACGGAACGTGTAAATTGATCAAATTTTAAAACGTTAGGACGTAAATTGACAAAATTAAAACCGCGTGGCCCATTTCAAGAATGACCCCAAATCTTAAGGGGGTAAAATGATGTTAGCCCTTCTAATTATGTATATTAAGAATGAATTACATCATACATACAGTAGTATATTTATATAATACTTGCTTAGAGATTAAGGGCTCGTTTGGGAATGCTTCTCTAGGAAGTACTTCTGCTCATAAGCGCTTCTAACAAAAGCGCTTTTATTATAAAAATCTTGAATTTTCATAAAAAATTAAAGTGCTTCGTGGAAAAGCACTTGGGAGTGCTTCCTGAAGAAGCACATAGCAGGTGCTTCCTGAAGAAGCACATAGCAGGTGCTTCTCCAAGAAGCGCTTCTAAATTTTTCTGCCAAACGCTGTCAGAAGCGCTTTTAGTTATTAGAAAGCGCTTTTGACCCTTTCAAAAGCACTCCCAAACAGGCCCTAAGTAAGCTATCTAACAAACTAACAATCGCCTAACAGTTTTCTAACAAGCTTAACAGCTATCACGTGACAACCATGTGAAACTGCTGACTGTACATACACAGTCATCACACATATTTATTACTTGAGGGCCAATAAAATAGATTTTTCAATATTTTCCCAACAATTATAAATGCATAATATTAATTTTTTATGAAATGTTGGAGTTAGGGGGGCCATGGTCACTTCCAGCCGAAGTGTGGCTCCTTAAGGGATGGAAAATGAAATATTCTTTTTTTGGTAGAAAGAAATGGAAAATTCATTTGCCATGTTTGGTAATCCTAGGAAAGTAATTAGGAAATACCACTTTATTTCCCTTCACATGTTTGATTTGTGTAGGAATGTAAAACAAAGTTTGTTTAATTTTCCAATTATACCCATATAAAATCAAATAAAAAAAGAATGCATTTAATGCTATATTGTAATTTTAAATTGTTAATGAGGACAAAATGCTCATGAAAAATGTGCATTTAATGTTAGCTCATTTTTCCAAACTTTCCCATGAGGAGGAAAACAAAACCCAAGGCAGAGAAGGGCTTCACTTTCCCCCTACTTTCCCATGTGCCATGCAACCATTTCTCATGCCTGAATTTACCAAATATGGGAAAGTAATTGTTTTCCCATCCCCAAGCCTCCTTTCCCATGAACCAAACAGAGCCTAAAAGCAATCAACTGCATTTGCCGAAAGCTTGAGTTGATGAGAGTATCAAAAGAAACTACATTTGACATTTTCATCCTCCAATGAATTTGCATTATAATTTTGTATGTTATGATAGATAAACTTAAATGTGAAATTTCATTCCATAACGAACGTAAATGTGAAATTTTTCAAAAGAGATAGAGAGGAAGGTATATGCCGGACTTCACATACGTTTTTCTCTAGAGAGAGCAAAGAAAATAAACATTTCAGGAAAGCTTTTCCAGCATATGTTATGTCAAAACATTCTATTATCTCAAAAACAGATGGAGCCTTGAAGGCATTAACATTCTCAAGTCAAGAGTCTAACTAGATTCCTTGAAGGCATAACATTCTCACTGGATTCCTTTCACAATCAAACTGATACTGATATGAATGGAATCTAGTGAGATTACAAAACTATATGATGACATGATTTCCATTTCATTGTAGTATTTTAACCATGCTAGAACTATACGAAGAAATTATGCTTGAAGTACTTTAAAGGTTGCGGCCACGACAGAATGGGCTTCCACAGAGACACTGGAAAGCCTTCACAGGATGATCATGGTCATCAAAGTCAATGCCATAGTCCTGCAACAGTACAGACATTAAAAAGTAGGATAACAATGCCAAGTAAATAGTAATATCAAAATTATCAGATTTTGGTGAATCTTTCTTACCCAAGTGAGCTCCTCCATAGCAGCAACGTTCCTTGTTGTGAAGAGGGCAACCTGCACAATAAAAGACATAAAAACATATAAATAAATGCTTCCATTACCAGCTTGTATGAAGAAATGATTCCATTAAATGCTCAGAAATCATACATGATAATAGTGATGATCTGGGGTCTCCACTTCAACAGGGATCTCAACCAAGGTAGCATCAAAACATCTAGCCAATAAAAGTCACAATTGATGTGTGAGGAGAAAAGTTTAGCAAGAACGATAATTAAGGAGTGAAGAGTAAATTAACTCTATCTCATGAATCAAAATATTGAAGAACACAAACCATTCAGGTCCTATATGACGTTGGCACAGCTTGAATAAGTAGTGCTAATAAAGAAGAATTTTACGTACAGAAATTGAACAAGACATATGTACAACTGGTCACTAAGTGCATTGCACATGAAAGACTCCCCCAATAGTACAATTATTTATTATTGCTTGTGAAAGTTTGAATTTGTTGATGAACTGCAGATGTGTAAAGTTACTGGACAGAAATTTAATAACTAAATTTGCAAGTAATCTAAGGTCAACCTTAAATACTAAACAAAGAAATTAGAGTTTGGGTAGACCGAGTGGCTGGGATGAGTTCATGCTGACACCCCAAGCATTTTGAAGTTGGACTCGTGTAACCGAATCAATTAACTTTGGTAGAAAAGAATAGTGAATTAAGATTAGTACAAACAAATTGGAAATCAAATAAAGGAGTAGAGTCAATGATTAGATAATCAACAAGATGTTACTTCATGATAAAATTCAATACCTCTAAACTGAGAATTCATGTAATCTTAAAACTTCTAGTCTGAGGAGAAGATAGATGGTTTAATCAAGCAATAGAGCTTCCTAATCAACAATAAGATATATTTGTATTCACTAATATTGTATATAGATATCTCATACAAGATGAAACTAGCATCTCTTTTTCGAGCAACAAAATATGTCACATTTTCTTCCTATCATCTATTCAGATGCAAGTTTATATCCAACTACACTTATATACGGCCATGGCATGATAATACTGCACCAATATTATGCCAAAGTTAACTCTTATAATAGGGTAAGTAGATATATATCCTGCAAGAGGTAGATATCTTTAACGGTAGCAGAAAAAGAACATAGTTTCATAACTGCTTTCCCTAGTGCTCGAAATTCAGAGACTAAAGACCAGAAGACAAGCCCCAGGGTCATGGCTGGTTGTGACGGACACGAGACCCTGAGATTCATTTGTAGAGGATATTTTGAACAGCAACACAAACAACACCACAGAAGACAATTACTTGAAATTTATATACAAGAGAACATATAACTCTTCTGCAAATTATAATAGTTACTACCCAAAAAAAAATTATGTGGGTCGAAGGGAGAGGTGAAAGGTGACTTTTATATGTTTGTGTGTCTGTGGCATCTACACCTGTGATTGATACATATGTATAAGAGTACGGAATTAACACCTGTGATTGATAAATCTTGCAACATTTCCATAAACTGTAGCATCTAAGCAAAGTGCCTCTTCATCTTTTAAGACAGCCTCTGAACCCCAGTCTGCATCTAGTAGCACCGGACATGTATGCTTCTTACCAACACTATGCATATTTCGTTCATATAGTTCTGTACTGGTAACTATCTCTCCAACATATTCACAGACAAAAGCCCCTCTTGGCAAGTCCTCCAGTGTTCGAAGGCCCCACCCTTTTCCTTCGGGCGTCAAAAACACCTAAAACATATAATAGACCAGCATCATATCAAGCTATTACATAACTAAGGGGCACAACTGAAATTCACAGAGAAAAAACTAACCTGCAACTTCACAGTAATACCTTGCTGAACAATCCGGTTTCCACAGTTCATGTTACATCCGCATTTAGACCAGCATTCCTTTATAAATTTCCGAAATAAATGGCCTTTGCATGCCACAGGACTCTTCTTGTTCTTAGAGCTTTCAAGTGGGCACTTTTTACAATATACGTAGTGGTGTTCTTTAGGTTCTTGTTTCATAGATATACAGTCTTCCAGAAACTTGTCTTTGACCAATCCCTCAGGTGTGTAAGCAAACCCACCCCTAGTTTCAATAGCACAGATACATGGTATCGGTGATGCCAGACAATCCCCATAACAATGTGGACAGCAACCCTCATCAGATATACGAACAAGTGAAAATTTCACATAGGCATTCTTATAAACTAAATTCCGAGGGATGTAAAAGAAGGTTGGCAGATCTTCAACATTTCTTCCATCTTCCAGGGAAATTTTCACTCTTTCTTCACCTCTAGTTATGTCATCAATATAGACACCGGACTTTACAACTCCAAGTGAAGAATGGTGGTTCTGAACAGCCTCCACCTTGCATAATTTTGAAGATTGTAGCCCTCGGTGAACCTTTAATCTCTTTCCTCTTTCACCACAAATTTTCTCAATGTCCCCAGTTGTAAAACCAATTAAGTGGTTGAGACATTCGAATCCACTGAAAACTATATGTTTTGGTATATGGGGTACAATCTTTATAAGATTCTGAAATACAAATACTTCACTAGGAAAACTTGGAGCACTGCAATTATCGCCTTGGTAATCATCTTTTCTGGCAAGAACATCTTGTGCATTGGAAATTTTTAAATCTGGTGAATCTCTGAGTCTTGTTTTTTTATCAACAGTGGAATTAGTTTCTATTGCCAAAAGGGATTCCCCATTCCTAAATGATTTTATGCATCTCCCTTCCACCACCTCTACCGCTGCATCACAATTTGGAAGATGGAAATCATACTGTGGAGAAGAGGTACCAATCAAAGGAATTTTCACCTCTCCTGTTGGAGGAGATGATGAAACATCCATCTGTGACAAATCAGAAACACTATCTCTATTGTCCACATTCAATGGTTCCACTTCTAGTAACCCTGAGCTGTCTTCACCATCATCAGCGTTACAACCATCATAATATGAAGAATCATGTAACAATATCACATTGAGATTTTCTGCCACCCCTGGATTGCAGCTATGCACAGGATCTAAGTTATTCCAAATGACTAAAGCCCCTTCTTCCTGGTTTCTCCGGTTAGTTCTCAATAGTGGAATACATTCCTCAGATTCTTCAGAATCTGAAAACATATCTTCATCATTCTGATGTACCTTTCTTGATGGAGCTGTTTCCAAGCAAGATTTAGAGAAGGGACATGACTTTTTTTCCTGTTGTATTGTGTATAATTTGTTGGTTGAAAATGCATCAACTTCAGTTTTGTCATATGATGGCACTTCCTTGTTCTCAGATTTCACTCCCTGGTACAAAAATACATGTAATGTTACATCACCGAAAACTATGCATGCAAATGCAATTGAAACAAGAATTATATGTCCCATAGATCTCCTCTGCATGGTAGATGAGATGCAGCATTATGGCACATGAAACACCACAACCATAATTTGAAATGATAGTAAGAAAAAATATAAGCAAAAAATCAATAAGATGAACCAAAAAGTACTCACCTTTGATTCATGGATCAAAACTTCTTCCTGATGTCTTAGGACAGTCCTTCTGGATAGGGTTTGAAGTTCTTCGGATGAAGAATCTGACAACAGATCGTCATTTGAATGTGCACTTCTTGATGGAGTTTTTTCCAAGGAAGATTTGGAGAGAGACAGTGCCTGTTTTTTCCGCTGACTTGTGCATAATCTCTTGGTTGGAAGTTCAACATCTTCAGTTTTATCATATGATAGAGCTTTTTTGTTCTTGGATTTCACTCCCTGATACAGAAATTCATGAAATTTTAAAACATTTAATTAAGCATGCAAATCAAATGGAAAAAAAGTTATTATTCCCATAGATCAGCCCTGCATGGTAACAGAGCAGGACGCGAAACACCACGCTAATAATTTCAAATATTTGTAACAGAAATATAAGGAGTAAAATCTAGATAAAGCAAAAGATGCCCACCACTGATTCACGTATCCTAGCTTCTTCTTCCTGGTGTTTCAGGGAATATTTGCTCAATGGTGGCTGAAGGTCTTCACATGAAGAATCTGATAACAGCTCAACATCATTTGGATGTGCACTTCTTGATGGAGTTGTTTCCAAGGAAGATTTAGACTGAGACAATGCCTGTTTTCTCTGTTGTCTTGTGCATACTCTCTTTGTTGGATGTTCAGCATCTTCAGTTTGAGCTTCTTTGTTCTTAGATTTCACTCCCTGGTACGAAAATACATGAAATCTTAAAACATTTAAATTAAGCATGCAAATCAAATTGAGGAAAAGTTATCATTCCCAGATCTCCCCTGCATGGTAGACAGAGCAGGACATGAAACACCACAATAATAATTCCAAATGATTGTAACACAAAAATAAGGAGTAAATTCTATAAGATAAAACAAAAGATCCTCACCTCTGATTCACGTATCGAAGAAGCTTCCTGTTGTTTCATTGAATATCTTCTCAATGGTGGTTGATTATTTTCAGATGAAGAATCTGACAACAGATCATCATCACTTGGATGTGCCTGTCTTGATGGAGTTGCGTCTGAGCAAGACTTGGAGAGGTACAATGCCTGTTTCTTCTGTTGTCTTGTGTATAATCTCTTGGTTGGAAGTTCAACAGCCTCAGTTTTATCATATGATGGAGCTTCTTTCTTCATGGATTTCACTCCCTGGTATGAAAATACACATACATTAAAACATTAAATTAAGAATTCAAATGAAATTGAAAAAAGCAATATATCCCTTAGATCTCTGCATGGTAGATAAGGAATAGAATCTATACAATAAAGCAGAAAATAAAAAGGTCACCTTTGATTCATGAATTAAAGTTTCTTTTTCCATGCTTTTCACTCTCTGTTTTAAAAAAGCCATTGTAAGCAGGCAAAACAGGATAAGGAATGAGAATACAAAGTATAACCTCATATACAGAGGAAACCAATAAGCATTGAATAAACCAAACACCAGATATTAAAACATATGTAATATGCACCTCCTCCTCGGAATTCTTGTCCAGTATAACATCAAGCAGGACTCTGTAATCATCATCTACAATAAGCTCCCAGTTATTTTCATATAATTTTAGAAGTTCCTTAAGCGCTGCCTTTGTTTTGGCTCCCGAAATGCCATAACGCTTCATTACACGACAGGCATCTGCAATTTTGTGATTTTTTGGTGGCATCACTGATTTAAAGTTTTCCGATTGGTCGATCTGTTGGTGTGTCCCTTCCCTTCCCTTCATATGCAGAATAGTGGACTAAGTGACAGGTATGAATCAACATAACGGATCCAAAATTGGAAAATTATTTATTAATATTCCACTCATGGTGGACTGAACTATTATGTAAGCAATGAATAACACCACTGTCAACAAAATGAAGCAGGGAACTAGAAAGCCAAGAAAACCCAAAAAATTTAACCATGGTGTGATCACCATGAAAGGTATTACTTAATAGTGAATGCATGTATAGCGCCATGGATGCCATAAGAACAAAAATGAATCATCTTATATAATTGGTACTGGAAATAGTAATGCTATCACTGGTTATCCATATCCAGCATAAGTAGATGATTTAAAAAGAAAATTAATTAATTTTGAAATTCAGATCAGCTAGTAAACCCACATAACTGACAGGACAGCCACTGCCCAAATTTCCTCACATGGGTTAACTATATTAAAAATTGAAAGACTAAGGCTTAATACCACCCATGTTTAACTCAGTCAAAGGAAAAGGATTCAATGTCTTCTTGAAAACTTAAAAAAATTCTTTCATTTTAGACATCAGCTTGCGTTCTACATTGACAGCAGAATATTATTTAAGGAAACCTGAATTTTGTAAATCTTACTCAAATAAATAATCAAAACAACAACAATAACCAAAGCACACGACTAATGGACTCATAAACACCCTCCCGATCAATATGTACAATAAACAAATAAAGCAGCAACATTTGAAACAGTGAGAAATCAAGACAAACAGGAAACTGGCAAAGGCCTCTTATTTCAATAGTGCACAGGCCCAGAACCATATATGCATAAACAACGGTGATGGAGGTAAATTCGAGGCTACAAAAGAAGAACACAACAGTCCTCATCAGCAAACAAGAACACATCCAAAACATGATGCACAACCCAAATGCAAAGACCACTGACAACGTCAAAAACTTACAGTCACAGAGAGAGAGAGAGAGAGAGAGAGAGAGAGAGAGAGCAGGAAAGTTGAGTGTGCATTTCTCATTCTCTTTGCAGCAGAGAAAACAAACAAAAAAACAGTCTTGGGTTTTTTGTTTCAAAAGAGAAAAAATTGAAGCTGAATAAGAAAAGCAATAGGTTGAAGCTAAAGAAAAAACTGATGAAATACAGAGCAAAATACCCGAAAAGAGAGAAAGTAAGATCTTTTACATGAAAGCATCAGAAATGAATAGGAAAAATGATTACTTGACTCGCAAGCTAGTTTGAGAAGTCGAAAAACAAAATAAGAAAATAGAAATTTCCCATACAGCATTCACCCAAAAGAAATAGCAAAATACAAGCATATGAAAGATACCACAGGACATGTCACACTAAACCAACATTTTCAAAACACTTTTTCTGCTTTCAAAAGCGTATCTAAAATCATCTCCCCCAAAAAACGAAAAAAAAAATCAAAGACTCGTAAAAATCTCAAACCTGATCATATAAAAAAATCACCTTTTCACCCAGGTGAAAGTTGCTAAACAGATGAGATGAAATGGGAAAATGTTCTTGAGGCCCTTCAGATCTATGCCACTCAAAAACCCATTTTGTTTTCTTGATCCTTTTTGGAATTTTCTTTACCTTCTCTTCTTCTTTGATAGTGAATAAAAACAGAGAGAGTGATCAAAAGTGTAGCTACATTTCGTGGTATGTAAATATATACCTCTATGACTACAAGACAGAGCAGCTGTGCTGGTTTGAAGACCAAAGGCCCAAGAAGCTCTAGGGAGCTCTAGGGTTTTTCCATCTCGTACGGTCGAGTGAAAAAGTTGGAGGTGAAAAAGCTCTGCTAGCCTCTTCGCCTTCTTTTGTACTCCCAAATCAAATGCAGACAAAAAAGTTATAAAAAAAATATCTTGAGCTAAGCAAAAATGATAACCTCGTGCTAATACCCAAAAAACCTCCTGCTAAATAATTACTTAGGGAGCTTCTAGATTCTCGGGATGATGCTATTTAGACATATTTAATTGTTAACCTCGTCCGAAACTTGGAAAAGTGTGGGACCAAAATGGTCAAGCCTTGCCACGTGTCGCATATTCAATTTAAAAAGAGTAAAAGGTAAAGATACGCCTCCTCCCTGAAGTGCCACATGGTGGAGAACAATTGTGCCACGTGGACGTACAATTGGTCAGCCAATAAGAGGTGAAGGGATCATGGGCTTGGAAATTTGGCTCTTAAATATGGGTTATAAGGCTCATTTGTGTGACTGAAGCCCAATCCAGTTATAAAAGAAATCCAATCCAAAACAGATAATTTTAGTCATAACCATCCGTCAGATTGGTACTGCTTTTATATGTACTTCGTTTATAATTTTTTTAAGCGATATTCTACTTTAATCTAATCTAAATTATGGAGAGAAAATTCGAACTCGGATGTAAAGTGGGAAGCACATACACTCTAACCAACTTGACTAAGCTCATATGAGATGTTTATAAACTTTTGATTAGAAACAACTTTATTACAACACGTTGAAATTTTTAATAAAAAAAATAAGTGTGCTTCTCCAAGAAACACGTTTATAACTCATTCTTTTAACCCTTCTAAAACATAAAAGGAAAATGAGGATGGAATGAAAGAATAGTATGGTAATTTCACAAAGAAAGAAAAGGAGTCATTTGAGTAAATATTTATCAGAAAAATGAGAATGAGAGGAAAGTAAGAAGCAAGATGGTAAAGGGGGAGAAAAATGGTAAGATATGTCTATTTATTTTCTTTTCCTTTTCTATAAACAATTTGTTTCTCATTTCTTCATTTACTTCTAAGGACAATGCTTTCCATCTTTTCTTTTTCGTTTTCAACTTGTCATTGTAACAGCGTTGTAGGTGGGCAACCATTTTTCTTTTCTCTAGTCTATTCAAAACAACTATGTCATAAAGAATGAAACAAGAAACGCAAACGTTATCAAACAGACTAAAATGAGTCTCAATTTGCATTTACAGTGGGTTTTTTTATAAGGATTGAATGACCCAGGTACTGGGACAAATATCAACCGCTTAGAAATAAAGTAAAGGCGTAACATGCCAAGAACAACTTCTGTCAGGATTCAAAACAAACAAATTGAAATTGACATAGAAGCAACCAATGATGCACCAAAACTTCACCAAAAGAGCTCCTCACAAGTTTAACAAAAATGGAAAAGCAGCCTGCAGACAAAATCAAATTCCATCTCTTTCCTGAAACACCTTGCTTGCCTGGTTTAACCAAATACTTGCAGTTCAATCATCAATCTCCTTCAACCCCATACCAATATGAAGGCAAATAACCCTGCATCTGTTAAGCCTTCCATTCGATTTGACCACAATTTTACCAGCCCTGTGATCAAGATACTCAATCACTTGTACTTATGCATCTGTATCACCACAAGAAACGTGACAGTCATCATTACAATACCAGCAAGGGGAAATTTTCTTAAGGAAACTGTCAGCCATGAAATATGCCAATATACAAGTTTAATGTTCAGATTATTAGCTAAAGTAGATCAACAATTGAGACATTTTACAGTAATCCAGAATTCTTGACCTGCTTCTACATAGAACTATACGGAATGAATCATACGAAAGAACTTTCCACTAACCTTAAAGTAATCACAAGCAGGGTAGGAGTGAAAAGCCTGCTGGAGAATGGTTACCTGAAATTTACTCCCATATACTTCCAGTACAAGGTCCTGCATACATGCTTGACCCAAATAAAAAATAAAAAGGTCCTGCATACATGATGATTTGATAATACTTTTACAAGTTTGTAGTTAAATATATTTCTTGTTCTTTTTCTCTTTATAGCATGGCTATGTGGATTTATTGTACTGTCCACTATGGTTAGTTTGCTTTTCTCATCCTTTTTTTCTTATTTTTCTCTATCTTGGCTAGGAAATTTGAAGTTAAACGAATGTGCTTCAGGCATGTTTGACGCATCTAATTAAATTGCCACCATCATTTATAATTGGTCAGGTCCATGGTTTGATATGACATGGTTTAGAGGCTATACGTAAGTTTCTAACTTTATCTTCTGATTATGAAGAGGACTACTACGATTATTTAGTCTCAATCTCTTCTCTATCACTTTTTATAGCTAAGCTAGACAACTATGTTTGAGTATATGATGAACACGTAGTGGGTGAACAAAATATAAGACAATCTAATATGTCAAATGTAATCCCTGTAATTAAAACATGAAAACAAAAGATAAGATCCAGGAAAACTTACTTTGTGAGCACTAGAATGATGTATTCCACGCATGAACATGGTCATGAACGAACTAGCGGCGACCAGAGCAAGCATGTTAACAAGCTGCAAATCAAACACTCTATAGCTGGAGTGGAGGTATGCAGAAGATGAAAATTTTAAATTATGATAGCAGGGCTTGGTCTAAGAATTAAATTCCAGTTCGGATTGATCTCAGCAAAATTATTAAAATGCCAATTTCAGTGTTGCTAATTGCCCTCAAGATGATTTGCTATCAATATAATTATATCAAAATCTCGTACATTCAATACTAATGAGCAGATTACAAGCATTTCTGGCCTAGGAATCAAGGGACTAAATCCCAACCAATACAAACTAACCTAGAAGCAGAAAACTGTCTGATATCACTATATCAGGGTAACCGAAGAAAACCATAAAACACAACAGAAATCATCTGGATTCCAAGTATACATACATATATAATTTAAGTTGCCCACTGCTGTATACAGTATGAGAGTTACAACAACTACACAAATTTCAACCCTGGATTTTGGTACTTAAAACTCCTGTACATTTTGGTCGGAGAGTGGGACTCTGTGTATGGATAATTGCTACTGCAATTGAGAAGGACTGCAGAATTGACATAGTTGGTTGAAAATGAACAAAATACAAACCATCGTGGACATTCAACATCCTGAATGTGGGAGGGCCATGTTCTGAACCCTGAAGAATTGAAATGGGAGAAAAGCATCTCAATACATATTCAAATAATTGTATAAATGCTCAAAAGTTAAGTATGAATAGATGTAAGTATGTGACAAATTGTTCCTGAATAATTTTTAACATCAACTAACATTCTGTAGCCTACTTGCAAAGAACCATATAGCTTTAGCATCACACAAAAATATGCTGGAAGTATAAAATACCATGTTTCAGTTCCCATCAGGTAAGTCATAAAAAACACTTCATTCTTTGTTTTCAAGCCAAAAACAATATTATTTTCCAGATTCCGATATCTTATGTCCAAAAACATTAACTCATCAGATCAAGCACCAGATACACAAATTTTGTAAACATGTATGGATGTAGTCAATTTTAATACTTGCTCAACAACATTTTGTATTTCACTTTGTAAGAAACTAAAGGGGGAAGGGAGTGAGGTAGGAGATTGGCATACCTTTCGATTTAAATCAAATGACTTGCACTCCCCCTGAGTGTCCGATTGAGGGAAAATGTCTTCTTTGCTTGGTTTGGTTTGAAGTACTGTGAGTGGGCACCCCAGATCCCAACCTCCACAGTCACAATGTCCACCAGATCTCCATCTTTCAGTAAGACTTGAAGCACCACCATTTCTGGTTCTTGGTCCACCATGAAGACCTGCTGGGATTAGAACATCCATACTGGTAGAGCAATCACCATTATTTCGACAACATTCGATAGGTACTGAGGCTTCCACAGTAGCGGTTTTCTTGACTCCAACTTTCTTCAGAAATTTCAAACCCCAACCTCCAGCCTCCTCCTTACGATCATCAGGGAGATGGTCTTTGACAACAATGGCGGCCAATTCAAAATTTGGAGGGAGATGATCTTCTAATAAATTGGGCAGACCTAGAGCATCTTGATTGTTGCCTGTATCTAGGCATGATTCCCGAGAAGAACTTTCAAGTTTCGAACTTGGTCCACTCAATTTGGAGGAGGTTTTTTGTTTGGATGAGTGACTTGACCTGAATACTTCTGCCACCTTCTTTGATAACCCCTTACTCTTCCTGAGATTATGGGCAGAAGTATGCATCTCAATACCACCACCATACAAAACAAACTCAGTCTCCATGATCTTTGAATTGTTTGAGCAGAGTGAGACCAAATTATTCACCTTCATCTTTCCAACAAGCTGTGACTCACCATCTCGAATTTCATGGTCCTTTTGCCCACCCTTTCCTGAATGGAACAAGTATACATAGTCCAGAGTCTTATCTTCTTCAGACTCAACCTTCCACAAGTTGGCTACATAGACCTCCCTTTTTTGATCTGTGGAGAAAACAAAATGAGGATTCCCTCCCTTCCACGTGCATTGAAGCATTCCTTGAGAAACAGTGGTGAGAGCAGAAGCAGAAGATTGATCAGAACACGCAGAGTTTGTACTACACAGAGAAACAAACCTTTTGTGGCCAGTATCAGATCCATTTTTATGGCTTCCCTTATTTGGTGTTTCCTTTTCTAGCACCGGTGAAGAAGAGAAACTTAATCCACCAGGAGATTCTGTAAAATCATAGCATATTGAGCCTTTCACATCATTTGTATTAATTCTTGTCAAGTCTGTATTGCTACCGAGGGGACCAAATTGGTGGAACAAAGGGCTCTTTAATATATTCACCATGCTCTTGCTCCCCATAACTGTACCTACAATCCACTGTCCTGCAGGGCCTATCACTACACTCCCACCTCCAGCTGCCAATGGACATTCAAAAACAAACCTAGTAGAATTACATGTATCTCCACTTCTAACTTTAGTCACATTCAAGCTCTCAGGCAAAGCACCAATCTTTGTCGAGCTCAAATTCACAACAGCACTGCATCGGGTAGCTTTGGATGCACTAATATGAATCAATTCCATGCAACGACGACGAAATTTTTCATCTAAGCTCAGTATATGTTTTGGAATCCTTCTGTCCAAGCCCAGAGCACTTGGAAACAAAGAACTTTTTATGCAACATTTACTAATTTGTGAACACTTAACATTTGAAATTAGGGCATGCTGTGGATTTGACCATGTGACTAACCTTTTCAATTTTGACCCAGAGGATTTTAAAGTACCATTTCTTGACAATTCCCGCTCCTTGCTCAAAATATGCAACGAATCGTCTTGTCCCTGGTGATCTTTCTGAGCATCTACTAACTTATCATCCATCTGCTGACCCCAATTAAATACCACACATTAATGGCAGCTAAGTTTTTCCCTATATTTTGCTTCAAACCGAATTATATAGACTTGGTGGTAGACGGCCTTATATACCTGTCCAATTCTTATCTTGCAAGAAACCTGAACACAAACACAAGCGGTAAGCATAAGCTATCAATTTGCAAATTTAAGAAGACATCAATTGGAAACTTTGAAGTTTGTCCAACCCAGAAGCTACGGAGATAAGTCCAGAAATTGATTGAAGCTGTCAAAATCAAGCTTGGGAGATTGTTTTCAAAATCTGAAGCGTGAAGCATTAGGCTCCAGGCACAATCATACAAAATAAGCTTGGAGGTTTTTATTTATTTGTTGTGCTATCAAAACCAACTGCAACAATATCTTCCACAGTTTTCTAACTTTCCCTTGGTGACTTAGATACAGTTTCTCCCTAACCCAAAACAGGAACACATACAAAAAAATCTCCCACCAACCCAACATAGCTCCTAATTCAGTAAAAAGAAAGCACTTAACTCCTAATTTCCATCTGTTTATAGTACAATTTCTCTAAGAACTGAGAAAGAAGAAGACAGACAAAAAGATTTGATCTTTATACATCTAAACTTCATATAAATAAAACCCAGAAAGGAAATTCAAACACAACATTAGAAAATCACAATTAACCAACAAAGTGGCCTATGATAAAGATGAATAAAATATTTTAAAAAGAGGCAGAAAGTGGCCATAAAACATAATAAACAGACACCCAGAAGAAAAGTTCAAACAATTTAAAATATACATATTTTTAAAAAAAACTAAAAAGACCAATTTTTCTTTTTCTCTTACCTTAGGAATTGGATCCAAGAAGAAGCAAGCAGCTTATTTGCAATGCATTTAACACTGTTCTTTCTCCTCAAACTTTGAGCTTGTTCTCCCAACCGCACACTTTAAGCACAAAGAAGACTGAAAGGTCAAATGGGGAACCACCAAAAAGAAAGTAAAGGAAAAAAGGTGGCCAAGTGAAGAAGAATAAACAACCAGCTAAGCACATGGAAAAGCAAAGATAAGCAAGAGCCACCACCACCACTACTAATGAGATCACACGTCTCACAATTCTAGGTTCCAAGCCATCCGTTTCTTTTCATTTTCAAGAAAAAATTGCAACTGTTTTAGGCAACATTGAAGAAAGAACGAAAGAAATTATGATAAATGCCTGAAGAAAAAAAAAAAAACTGAACTCTATTTGTTTTGGGTCTGAAAAACTGAAAAAAAAAACTCTGAACTGCACCAAGAGGCGTGGTGGGGGATGAAGTGGGTTTAATTCGTAAGCCACGTTTTCTGGGTTGAATTTGCGTACTTGTTTAGTTCTACCGAAGTCCCGGGTTCAACTATGGCGGGTCCCACCTAATATTCTTGCATTTTCTGGGCCACTACATTGACAAAGAAATTTACACAAAAGTAGATGCTTAACAAAAAGTTTATAAATTGCGTGCCTCGTTGATTTTATGTTAGAAGAAAAATTATCCAACATATTCACGGTTGAGGAAGAACATATCGCATTGTTAACCCTATCCTTTGATCATTGATAATGTGAATTTTTATCCCAACGTGTAATCCGCAATCATGACAATATGAAAATGTGATGAGTGCTAGTGGCCTTACTAGTTTTTCCTTTTTTATCAATTGAGTTGGAGGATTAAAACAGAAATATCTTTCAACATTGAGAATATGCCCGTTTGAAATTATTTTTATAGTTAACACTTTTGCTCATAAGCGTTTTTGTTAGAACTGCTTTTATTAGAAGAGCATTGAAATTTTTGTTACAAATCCAATTGTAAGTGTTCCATAAAGCAGAACCTCTAAAAAGCGGTTTTATGACCCCAAAAGCACTTTCAAATTGTTATGTCAAACGTAGTCAATAACATTTTCAATTCCAGAAGCACTCCCAAATTAATTAGTGATATTGGTCATTATACTAATAAAGAAATTTATCATATAAGATAAGACTTGGTATTGGATATAAATTTTTTACATCAAACCCAAACATACACACTTTGCAATTAGCCAAAAGTCACAAGTGAAAAGTAATGTAATATTTTTATTTTGTGAGAATTTGAATTGAAGATATAATATAATATACATTTTGAGTGTATAATTCGTACGAACTTATCTCTTCACTATTGGTATATGGTTCAAAAATGAAGAGGGAAAAGGGGGTTTTAGAAGGTGAGCTGGTGCGCATGATACTGAGAGACAGAGAACTCCACTAGTAGAGGTCAGGGTGGCCCCCACTACGAGTAGCCGAATAGACGAAGGCCACATCAGCCAAATTGTTCGCTTTTTATTTTTTTATTTATTTTTATTATAATTATTAATTTTTGGGCAATTGGGTTCCAAGTTCAGACAAATTTTGTTTGTTTTCATTGCTTTGAATTTTGATTGCCGCAAGGCTACGACTTGGTTTCTTGGACTTGGACATGTGAAGAGAGAGAGAGAGAGAGATGGCGTAGGAAATGGTCAAATACAAACATACCTACACCTACACCTACATACATTACATTCTCTTATTTCTTTCTAATTTTTTTAGTATTTATATTTATTATTATATTATTATATTATTAATCATGTTAGTTTCTTATTAATGTGCTCATATTCTCCTCCCCTACTTATTTATTATGTAGGCGGTGGGTAAATTAAATCTCATCCTTCAACTCACTCGGAAAATCAGATCGGCCGTCACCTCAAAAGATTAATTTCCAGCATTGAATGGTTGCAAGGTTGCAATCATAAAATTCATCATGGCTACTAAAAACCAAAACCAAACAAATTAATTATGGTTACCCTTGTTTATATCTCTCCTAATTAATAATCTAATGTAAAACAGAGTGTGTTGTTGTCTAAAGAATTGATTTGAGGATCAACTAGTCTTTTGTATAGTGATAATTATCTTCACTTAGTTGGAGAAGGTCTCAAATTCAATTTACATGGATGCAAAAACGATATCTAATTGTGATTGGTTGTTTATCTCAGTGTAAAAAATATTCAAACAAAAATAACTAATTGAGGGGTAAAACTTCTCTATTACAACAAATGATAGAGAAGTATTTCTCTATCTTGGTTTTTTTTATCATCGACGGACAAATATTTGATGTTTGACCAATTTTTAATATTTGAGAAAGAAATACTACTAGACTAAAGAGAATAACTAGCTTGAATTGTTTACACTACTAAAAAACTGGGCAAAGACCACGAGCATAAAGGCACAAATACAATATTGTGCATTCTTTTTAACATTAGGCACAAATCAATCACATTTGTGGCTTTTTCTTATAAAACACAAATAATTGTTTTAAATTCATGCACTTAGGGCACAATTTTACATTAGGCATAAAAAAATCGTGGCAAAACTAATTATATATGTATTATCTAAGACATTCTTTAGAAAAAAAAGGTGATATTATTTGGAAAGACAAATTTTTTGTGTCTTTATCTCGCATATTAGACACAAAAACCATTTTGTGCCTAATAATTTACAATAATTTACATGTGATGTGACTTTTTATTTTTCTAACTTTGTTTAAGGGTTTTATTTTAATAGCAAAGTTTAAAACTTTGACCCCCGAAAACGTAAAGTGTAAAACCGGCCTCCCCCTAAAGTTATCATTAATTAATTTTTGGTGTTTTATTGAGTACGCCTCCCCCAAAAGTTTTAAACCCTAGAAAATATCTCAAAACTTCCTCTCTCTCTCTCTCTCTCCCTCGGAAAGCTTCTCAGCCGTTCTCCTTCTCTCTGTCTCCATGTTGACGCCACCCTCCAAAGTCGCCTCCCTTAACACAGATTACAGCGACTGCCATCTGCAACATGGACCTGCAGCCACACCCAACCCACATTTCAGATTGACAACTGCGAGAGATCGTGAGTGCAGGGCTCGATTTTGGCTGGGTTTAGAGATTATAATATGAAGATTGGTGATGGGTGTCTAGAGAAGATTTGGAGGGAGACAGGGATAGAAGGCGCTGGGCGGAAATTGTTGGTGGTAGGGCACGAATCTGGGCAGGTTTTGCGGCTGCGATCTGAAAACCCAGATCGGGAGGAGAAAGAGAGAGAGGAGGTGGAGATGGAGAGAGAGAGAGAGAGGAAGTGGATGGTGGAGGGATATGAGGTGGGGAAAGAGAGAGAAAGAGGAACTGGGCTGATTTAGATGGTGGAGGGGCATAGGAAGTGGTGATGGTTGATGGTTGAGAAACAGTGAGGGAGAAAATCGATGGTGGTGGTAGTGACAGAGAGAGAGAGAGAAAAAAAGAGGAGGTGGTTTAGGTATTTTTTGCAATCAAATTTTTTTTTCATTAAAAATTACTTTGGACACGAATGAATAATTGGTGTGCATATATAAAAGTCGAATCAGATCTGACACTTTCGTGCTCAAAAGTATTGAGCAAAGGACACGAAAATGGTAAAATTGTGCTTCATGAGCAGTAGAAACTCCTATAGAGGACACTGACCAATTTATTGTAGCTGCAGTGTGGCTTTTAATATAGAGCATGAATAATTGTGTCGTTTTATACTAAAGAGCACAAATAATATTAGTCCCCATAACTAGATTTTGTAGTAGTGTTAGTTAGATAGATATATATATTTCGGTAGCATATTTTCACCTAAAAGCGTTTTTTATTTTTGGGGTAAAAGCACAATTTTTTTTTTCCGAACCCCAAAATGCATTTTTGTGAAGTTCAACTACTTACTACAAAAGTTGGATCCAAAAGGGAAAAAAGAAAAGTGTTTTTGGGGATGGAAAAAAACCCTTTCGCTGTCTAAAAACGTGCTTTTCTGTTGTCAAAGGCAATTAGTCACGAGCAAGATTATTGGATATGGTTAGTTGGTGGGAAGTTTTTCTTGTAATAGCAATAGATTGTGGTTGGTGGTCACTAGACTAGGCTAAATTTTCTGCAGTGGAATTATGGGTAGTGAGTTATATGACAAATGAAATTATTAACAGCATCTCCACTACCACTAGTAGAATTGGATGTTTGTGATTATAGACAAGCATTTTCTATGGCATCTATCCTCCATTATCATTTGTGCATGGAAAAGCTTTCACATTTGCTCAATTAATCAAATATATGATCGCAACCTAAGGCACCATTATATGAAACTTGGTTAACAATTTCCCTGCAATATGATGATAATAAACTATTTTTGTTTCCATTTGATTAAATCTATTACGGTTGTTAGAATCAAATAAAATAGAAGGGTTGTTTTTGTTGAAAAATTTGATTCGTTTAGAACCATATTGAAATCTCAGATCAGATTTGTAACAAGTGATTAGTTGGTATATAAAGAATTAGACCACACACACTAATGTTGGGACATATTGATATAAACCCATATCTATTGGAAACTCGGATGACCATCGACAATAGCGGAGCTAGTAGCTTGTCTTTGGGGCGGCCAGTATTGTATCTTCAAGGTTTTATAACCTTATATTTCAACTGATATTGCAGTAGGTATTTAAGAGTTATTGACTTTTTCATGAAACTTAGGGAGCCACAGTTACTATAGGCTTATACGTGGCTCCGCCCCTAACCATCGACATATCTAGTGTGAGCATGCTAAGAATCCATACAAGTCTATGGACTCATCCACCGGCTTTCACACAATATTTCTTCCATCCAACAATATTCCCTGCAATGTGAATATTGAAATATTCAAATTTGGTAGCAGGGGGATCAGTGGGACCAAACTGAATCTTAAATTGGGCATGGGCATGTGCAGGGCTAAAAATCTTGGGCAAATGCAGACTGAAATGAGTGAACCTGGTTTTAAAACTGTGGTTGACAAATATGACATTGACAACAAAGTTTGTGTCTATTGAGGAGCCGTCTAACCAACAAACCTGTTGAAAAATGAAGGCATTTTTGTCTGCGCCCTGTAAATTTTCATACCTAACAATTAACCCAACACCCTGCTTTTTTGAGGTTTGTTTTTCATATGACTAAATTACACTTTTGTCGAAGTCATAGCATTTGGGCTTGATTTTTTTGACCTCCAAAAGTGTGCAGAAGAACCTAGGACAAACAAACAAGGCTCTTTTCTCACATCAGTTCATTTGAGCAGCTTCTGAATACCTGCATAACTGTCATTAAAACGATTTGACTCTGTGTCAATTAATCTGAAAAGGAAGATAATTTTTCTGGCATAACAAAAAAAACAGAGAGAGAAGTCCTTTTTCTTTTTAATAGAAAGGCCCAATAAAATTAGGTGACTTGGAAATGGACCAACAATGTCCACAGCCCAAATCCTCAACTCTCGGGCCAGTACAAACATACCCAAATTCTCAACTCTATGCACCAAACAACGTGAAAACACTAAAAGCTTGATATACATTGTTGGTGGTGTTTTCTGATAGTTTAAGTTATTTGATAAGTGATTGTCTAACATTGTGTCAGAATTTTCAAAATCAGCGGTGGGGCTGCGTCTATATGTTTCTTTATGTCTTTTCTCCACATGCATGATAAGCCTGCACTTTTGGGTTTAGTGGTTGTCTAATAATAAATACGGCCGTTCAAAATGTCATTATGTGAGATGACAAAAAATATTCTTTAAACATGGCAGGGGCTAGGTTGATTCCATGTAAATTGAACCACTCAAAGGAACAAGATCAAAATCTAAGGGTAATGTGGTTGAGAGACGAAGAGTAAAAGGGCAGCAACGGTGGGAAAGACAACAGGAGAGGAAAAGAAGAAGCTCTAAACACTCAAACCGGCGTCAAACACGACGGTTGGAGGTGGAGCTGGGGAGGAGAGAATGCACCCTCTCTCTTTAAAAGTCCTCTAGGGAGTTCAAATGTGTACAAAAGTTCAAGGAAAAGCTAGATAAAATTGTTCCACTAGTATTCAAGTAAAGATGACATGAAAATGTGCACCTTACAAGTTTGAAATTTGTACAAGAAATAGTATCACAAGAACTTGACATTGTTATGCACTTTTCTTTACAGTCCTGACTCACTTATTTATTGGATAATATTAATGACCCAATTTATTGAATTTTTTTTTATTAAACCAAGGACAGACAAATCCTGGTGGAAACAGGGTCCTGCAAAATTGGTAGATTAATTAGTCTATGGCTAGTACACTACTCAAATCCACGATTGGATGGGATAGCTGCATTTGAAAGAGTTCACTCCACTGATATGAGCAAAGATATCTGAGGAATCAACCAAATCCTCTTCCTCTTTCACAACTACCTGTGAGACGACAGAATAAAAAGGACAACAAAACTTTGTAAGGTGACAAGACAATCAGAATAAGGAAAATGTAACAGCTTGAAAGAAAATAAAAATTCTTGGTAGATATAAGATAAGGCATATGTTTTAATAGTGTAAGAAGTATTACTTCATCGTCTTCGTCGTCTTCGTGGTTGCTACAAGCAGGTCTATGAGTCTCTCCGAAGTCATCGTTCTTTGCAAATCTTCCTCTGACTCGAGGTCTGCTGTCTGCAAGTGTTTTGCGGCAGGCGTACTGCATATTTGCTTGCACAATTAGTGAGAGTTTAAATCCTAATCCCCTAGTATGAAGCACACAGTGACATACATGCACATATGAGCAGAGGCAAATGCTTTTCACAAATGTTTTCCTCATATAACTATATGTAAGAAGATATAATAGGATGGTGACAAAAAGAAGGAACCCGTGTGTGTGTGTGTGTGTGTGTGTGTTGGAGAGAGAGAGAGAGAGAGAGAGAGAGAACCTTGATTTTCTTGGTGAAATTCCTTTCATTCCTTTTCTTCATGTACCTATGGATTTTCTCTTTCCTTTCTTCAACAGAGAGCTTTCCTACTTTAAAATTTGGGTCTTCTGCTATTGGAATCTCTGTTGGTAAAGAAGTAGAATTCCCAGCTCCATTCACCAGTTGTTGACTCTCAGCACTAAGTGCCTTTCAAGTAGGAAAAAGATGAAAAATACACCAAAAAAGAAAAAAGGTTGCAGAGAAAAATAACATCAGTCCCTTTTAGTGCACAAGAAAGAAAGTGCTTATATCCTTATTTTGATGCTAAGCCTGCTGGTATTATTTGGCAAAGCTGAATGTGATACCACTTTTCCAGTCTCCATTCAGGTGATAAGAGTTTAAAGAGAGCAGATAAACAAGATAATACTTCTATAGATGTGGCCCCTAAGAGGATTTATAGAAGATGATCATACGCCCCCATCGATGCCTCCTAAATATGGAATTCTAACTCTTTTGAAATTGACTCTAATGACCAATTAAATGCATTTTTAAGAGGGCAGGTGTTGAAATGTTGTGTTACTTCAAGTTCGTTTTTCAATTCACACAGATTGAATTAAACTGTTTATATGTGTTTCTTGCCAGAAAGAAAATAGCTATTCCATAAGATCTCTCTAAGCACTTATAAAGTACTAAAAGTTGCTAGCAGCGATCAGTACCTGAAGATCTTCGGGGTTAAAAACCCTCGGTAATGATTCTGGACAGAAAATTCCACCATTGTCTCCCTGATATTCCAAATCTTGCGTTTGAAGTTCAGAAGCCATAAGGATGCTGCCGGTGAAAATTCCAGAACTGTCAGCAGATAATGCAGCAGGATTTATAGTCCCAGCAGTCATGTATGGTGGTCCCATACCAGGACCAAGAAAAGAACAAGAAGGAGAAGAAGGGTTCAAAGGAACATAAGAAGGCACTGAAGACAAGCAATCCTCTTCAAAAACCGATGATAATGGAGCCGGCATAAGAGGCAGTACAGGTTCAGCAGGGTACTGAGAAAATCCCTCAACAACAGAATCTGCTAAGGAGATTTGATGTGGCACTGAAGAGAAATCAAATTGTTCTTGTTGGGGCACGAGAAACGGAGGCACAGAAAAAGGAGGGGATTGAGAAAAATCGATGGAAGCTGATATGTCATTATCAATTTCTTCTTGGGAATCAAAGATTATGGAAAGATTGCCACTATTGTTGTTGGTGGTGTTGGTGACGGTGTTAGTGCTAGCGGCAGTGGTGGTGGTGTTGGTGCTTGTGGTTGTGGTAGTGGTGCTAGTTGTTGTGGGGGTTTGTGCAATGGTTGTGTCAGTATTGCCATTGTTATCCTGGTAGGTACTGAACTTAGTTTCTATGTCTGGGGGAAGTGAAAGATTTGTAGCAAAGGAGGAATTTTCTTCATAGCAGCAATTTGGAGAAGAAGTGACCTCGGAATTCTGTAGGGTCTCTTGGAATAGTTCAGGATCACAAAAATCAAAAATTTGAGCACTAATCTGGCTGGAAATTTCATCCTGCAAAACATCAGAGAGCAATGTTAACAATATGATTATTTGACAAGATTGCATGTAAACCTTATCTAAAATAATAAGATTCTAATAATAAAACCTTTTTCTTAAGCCAACTAGGAGCATCATTCTTCATATTTTTGCTACCAATAAAATTTTATTATTGTTACACAAGATTTTGACATAGGCATGCTACAGCTTATGACAGTAAATATATATAACAACCTGTGTCACAGTAGAGCTTTCCCTCCCTCCATCCCTCTGTTTTTCTCTTTCTATATGCATGAAGCAAGCATATGAAAAGTATAAAATACAATGAGATAGTTTTCTCAGATTTTTTTATGTGGTTTCAGTGGACCAATCTTCCATATATATATAGTTCCCTTCTATTGAGGGACACCCTTTAGGGTATCCTACAAATTTTTTTCAACGATCCAAACCATCTATTTTTTAAGTCTACATTCATAGATCATCTTTGCAAAAAAATTAGACAAATCGGAAACCGTTTCGATATTCAATTGTGTCCTACAAAATCAATGAACACGGTACTTCAAGAAAGTACTAAAATTTCAATAATTCAATTGAATGGTCAAATGATATCGGATTCAAGTGTTTTTTTGTAGAGATGATCTTTGAATTATGATTCATGAACACAATGAGTTCTTAAAAGAAGGATGGGCGGGTGGTGGATTTTTTTGTGCAAAGTAAGAAAAAGATGTGCATTTGTGCTGCATGTGACATGTAGGAATAAATTTACCCAATTTCAGCTAGAAATCAATGGAGTTAACTAAGATGAAAGCTCATGGTATGTTAGTTTTGTTCAATTTATAGAAACGACTCAATCCTAGCGAACAGTGAGAATTTAAAGGGCACTTGAGAGAACCAATTTATGTTATCCATGTGAAATGCTTGTTTGTCACTAGGCTCCTTTAACCATCTAAACGCAAAAAGAATCAAAGATAGAAAAGCTTATGGGAGAAGCATAGAAAGATAAATATTCCCATTCTAATCAAAAGGAAAGTGGACATTTACTAGTAAGGAAATTCAGGATTAGAATGCTAAGGTGATGGCACCCTAAGACAATGACAATGACAATTTTGTGGGTATTATTGGAAACAAGTTTGAAATATCTGCCAGGAGTGCGCATATGAAATAGCCTATAGAAATGGCTCAATGAATGGTGGTACAAATTTGATGGGATTTGCTTGTGGATCATTCTATTTTGAGTAAAATGCCTTAACCCCCACAAATTCTTTAGGAGTTTGAGAGTTGAAGCAAGTCCCGAAACAATAAGCTCATCGGATCAAATTTGTTCTTTTGTTCCAACCAGTGGCTCTCAAACTCAGAACATTCTGAATTGTACAAGAGCCAAGTATAAAGATGATGATGATTTTTTATTATTTATTTATTTATAATTTGGAAATGTCAAAATCAAACAAGACATTCAACAAGAAATTCACACGCAGCTAGAAAGGTAGAGATGCCAAAGGGATTGAGCAGATGATGATGGTTACAGAAAAAGGACAAAAAGAAAGGGGGAGGATATGAAACTCCTGCTGCTTTGACCAAGAAATTTTACCCAACAAAGCACAAATGAAAAAGGCCAAAAAAAAAAAAAAAAAAAAGAATGCATGCATGATTTTGAATGTTCCATTCAATAATTTTGATTAGCTTGCAACCATCTTTCATCTCAAGACTTATTCTGAAGAACCCCATTTGCAGAAACACAAACTAATTTGCAAACAAAACACAACATAAATTATTCTGCTCAATGAATTTGATTCTATTTCATCTCCAGACAAATTCTGAAGAACCCCATTTGCAGAAAAAACACTAATTAACAAATTAATCACAACAAACATGCACAAAAACACAATCTTGGTCCAGGAAATTAACAAATATGAATCCATGCATGCATCATGCATGAACAGAGAGCTAAACACAACAATGGAGATTGAGATTAAAAAAATTGGTGGGGGAGGATTAATAATAACCTGCTCCTGCTGCTGCTGCTGCTGAATCACATGCTGCAACATGGTTCCAATTCTCTCTCTGTTGCGTGGCTTGAGCTTTAATCAATGGGTTCGCTTGCTTAATTTTTTTTATAAAAAAAAAACAAAATCAAAGAGAGAATGTATTTAAAATGCAACCAATATGTACATGCATATCGCTCCTCCTCACGGGCCTCGTTGTTGTGATCTGGATGGAAACTATACAAAGGAGGAGCCAAATGCAACAGAATCTCAAAGAGCTAGCAGAGCCTATAACGATCCAAAAAACCAAACAACCATGTCAAAAAAAGACAGAAAAAAGAAAAATAATTTAAAGAGAGAAAAACAGAGGAAGGTTAAAAGAAGGGTGAGCTAAGAAAATGGAGGGGTGTGGGGTGGCAAAAGTGAGTTAATAGCCTAAACTTCATATATATATATATAGTGGTAGGGGTCTGTCCGTACTTAGCCGTCAAGCCTGGCACTGGTCAACCCGAGGCTCGCGGGGGATCGCTAGTTTGGGGTCCGTACATGGCGTGGCACTCTGGGTGAACACAAGTGAAAGGAGACGGGACACGTGGCGAGCTGGGTCTCGAGTCTCGACCAATGGCGGGGTGACCTGGCAGTGGCCTCTAATGGATTTTGTTTTGTTTTGTTGAGAGGCAAAGCTGGTTTGGTTTGGTTTGGTTTGATTTTCTTCGTCTCTAACTTTCCTTAACTCACAACAGTTAGAGCAGAAATTGGTTGACCAAGCCTTGCCTGTTGCCCGATTCTTTACAAAGTTTTATTTTGGTAAGCCCCGATTCTTTCAATGTGGGTAAATATATAATCGAAGAATGTCCTTAATGCGTCCTTGTTTGGCATACAGTATTGGATTCAATTATTATTATTATTATTATTATTCAGTATATGGTGTTAACATGTGACTAAGGAGCTTAATTAGCTAAATAGTGCTATCATGCATTTGGTATATACTATCTACACAAGATTGGATTAGATCGTACCTCAAACCCAGAACGTGTACACCCGACTTTAGGTTTCGAATCTCGAACTTTGAATTCTAGATCATAAATCGAACTAAACGATGTCTGATTTGATTTTTGTAGCTTTTTTTTTTTATGATTACGATTGTAGGTTGCACTCAAACGAATAATTTTCTCTCGTTAAGTACTTATCACCTTCATGGAGCCATTGAGCTTTGTATTTATAGAAGTTTGCCCCATACAAAGCAAGCTGTCGATATCTTCCCTTTTTACTGTAAAGGGAATTTAATTTTGAGATCAGTCAACTAAGGGAAGAAGAATGATGATTTTGCTGCAGTTACATAAAAGATATGGAATGGTACACATGCTAATAATTTGGGGAATTATACGCAGTGGATAACGATCAAGTTATTCCACTCTGGACAATATCCAAAATAATTTTGATAAAAATTCATGACTAAATTAACTTAACACCAAAATAATGAAACCCAAAATTAAAAAAAATTAAAAGCGACTCTCCCTTTCAAGAACCTTAACCCTAGTCTTAGTCATTGACTGATGCTGAAATAATTATGCTTCTCGATCACTGGAGAATATATATTGTGTACTTGCTTATAATTCAGCACTTTATTTATATAGATCCTCATGGCATAGAATTGATATGATATTGATGAGGATATGAGGTGGACGCGCGCAGGACATCTTATGCTCTTGATAATGCAGAGGTGCTCAACTACTCATGATCAATCATGGGAGTCAATTTCTGGTTAAGAGCTACACCATTCAAATTGAGAGTGAGAGAAGATTAGTGGGAGTCCTCCGATCTCCGTATTTACGTCTAAAATTACGCATTTTCATCTTTTATTTTAGAGTCTGTTATCTTTTATTTTAGGATCCGTGACATAAAGGTCCCTAACAACTTTCTTATTTATTACAAATCAATCGTGAGTACTAAATTGTAAACCAAAAACAATTAAGTATGGATACTCAAAAGTACGTAGTTTTGGATATGAAGACAAAACAAACACAAAAAGATAAATTTATTTGAAATCCTAATTTCCATTGATGGAGATGCTACTACACCTTCATGATAAATCACATGGAATTTTATACAATGAATATTTGCTCTATTAGGACAAAAGATCATTGGTTTGGTTTCATACATGCTGGATCGTTTTATGTTAGGGAATCATAGATTTGGTTTTATGAATGACTACCTTATTAACAACGTTGCAAGGTCCTTTTTTTTCCCTTTCCTTTTGATTTTTTTTGCTTTTCTCTGTTTGATTCAACAATACAAAAACAAAACAAAAAAACTATCGTTTATAAGATTTGAATTCACAAACGTCTCCAACAAAACAAATACTAAATTACTATTAGACCAAAGGGTAATTGGCAAATTTTGTTTTGGATTCGATTTAGGATGTAGAGTCATGATCCATAATGGCAAACTAAAGTTATAGATGACACGTCCTAAAGCATGCCCTTGACGATGCATACATGTCTTATTTCCTTTTAATGCTTGAATTTGGATATGGAAGCATTTTCATTTTGACCATCATATATATATCATCACCAAACCTACATAAAAAAATGCTCCACCTCCTCCTTTTTATTCCAAACCTTATGCAAAAAGGAAAACCCAACTCCATGAGCACCCAAAAAAAATATAGTCCCTTTGTGCACTAGGGTTAATTTGCTTTGCATCAATAATTTTCTCTTTCTAAATATTTAGGCAAAAAAACATGACTCGTGCACATGTTTAAAAAAAGTGGGATCAATCCCCTTCCTCAATTTAGATTATACCTCTTTCCAATCAATGCGGGTCGACAATGCTTAATTGTATGTTGTTCTGGTAACTTAAGCTAACCTTTTGGTTTGTGCATCCTTCTAGAGAGCTTTCCATTTTCTGGTTTTGGCAAAAGTTCTGCAGCATGAAGTGATTTGCATGTCTCATATGTTTTGTGTTTTAGATTTTGCAGAAGGGAAATATACCCTTTCTCGGAATCTAAGATTGTGTTTGATGAGTTACGTACTATACCAAACTCTCACCGGAAACATATGAAACAAACAAATTCTGTCTTGAAGGGACGGGAAGGTTGTGCACATGGTTTTGCAAATTATATATGCTAAGATTCTACAGAACATGTCCATTAGCATTAGCTCCATCCATCCGTCCCCATGACTTGGGATGAAATGATTAACATCATGTGATTTGTTGGGATATTGTGTGGCTTGATACGAACCATGAGTGTCGATGGAGTTAATATCCCATATCAACAGTGGCGGAGCAAAGAATTTTGTCATTGTCAAGGCCTGATAAAGAAAGTTATCAAATGGCATATAAATAGGTGTGTTCAAACATTTTCGTCAAACACCTTAGTCATTCGCTTAAAAAGAAAAACTCAAGAAGATTGAGGTCACTCGAACAACATGTGCACTATAAGATGACGTAAACATATGTGTCATCGAACGCATCTTTCTTAGATAATTTTTCGCAAACACTTTTCTTACAATAATCAGTCATGTGACTACACGTAAGAGGAGTGTTGTATACATCCGTTATACACAAGAATTTCTCAATTTGACGTTTCGGACTAATTGAAACTGCTTTCGATTTAAGAACTTCATTAAGCATGCATTGAACAGAAAAAAGAAAAAAGAAAAAAGTTATGATAGATGTTTGATGTAATGTGTCTCATTGTCTCCTATTACCTCCATAGTTAGTCAAGGTTATGCTGTAGCATCAATCTAATCTTTGCTACAACAGAACCATGATGGAGGCCCATTTCTTCTGAATGGCTCTAATTAAATTCTTAGGCTCAATATTCAACAGACATGTTTTTTTAAAGAATTTTACAAAACTGGAAAGAGGGCATCAATTTTTACACTTTGGAATGCCTCTGTTTTTCTTGTCTTAGATAAATGGTATTTCAAATTTGACAGAAATAATGCCATATACAATTTTATTCTCAAGAGAGCAATATACTATACTGGGAAATTTTTTATTTTTTATTTTTTGGGAATCAAATTATTGCGGGAATTTTTTTATTTTTTTATATCTGGCTTGTACCATTTTAGCTATACAATCTGCTTTGGAGCTTTGAAGCAATATTTGATATCAACCTTCAGACCACATGTCTGGTTATGTGTCTCACTTTTTGATGCAGAAGATGTATAATTTTGGGTACTTTTACATATTCTTGTCTGTGTCCCTATAATATTTTATGAGTTTTAACGCTAATTAATCATCAACATTTGGGACAAGAAGAGATTAGTGAATGTAAAATTCGGGATTTAATATGGGTATTTTTTCTAAAGTTGCATGTAGCTCTTTTGATGTAAAATCCCACATAAATCTAAATACGTCTAAAGTTGAAAACAATATCGATACAATATGAGGAGAACATGACCCAATAACTAACATATTTTATTTTTCCTTTCTATTTCTCTTATTTTGCTTAGTCAGCTTATGTTCTTAGGTTACACAACTTCATTACAATTCAGAAGGCCATTTCTCTCAACAAGGAGTTTTCCTCCTTCTAAAGGTTTTATAAGCGTGCGTTGTGGATTGATATGAAATTTTTCACGGGTTGATCCGCATAAGTTTCATGTGAGATTCGAGTCCTATACCAAGGTGTGTCGAAAATTGTCACCCTTAAATTTGAACAATTTGAGCTTAATAAGCATTCATAATGAGTTGGACTCGAGTTGAGTTTATTTAAATCGAAAGGAGTTGAACCTGAGACCGAAAACCAAATCGAGTATTGGGTTGGATCTGGGTCGCCCTCCCAACTTGCTCAACCCGCCCAAGTTGCTTGGCCAGTCCATTTTATTTTGGGCTAGTAGCTTAATAGAAGCCCAACTGAAGTCGGTCCGATTTCATCATAAGTTTGATAGAATCCCTAAATCATAAAACAAGACCATCGACCTGATTTTCTTTCTTTCACAAAGTTGGATTGTATCCATTTGTGTCCTTGCGAGACAGCGTTGCCCTCTTCTCTTCACTTCACTTCACTGAGTCGCAAGCAGCACAAAAGCTTCGACACAAACCCTAGCTCTCTCTGCCATAATGAACTGCTCAAGTAAAGCTCTCTCTGCCTCTCTCTCGCGTTCGTTGTTTTACTTTATCTTTTTTGGCTGATCTCTCTTTTTCTAACTCTGACTCTTCTTATTTGTCCGTACAGTCTCCGGCGAGGTGCCGGAAGAGCCTGTGGTCTCCAAGAAGTCTGGGTTGCTCTTCGAAAAGCGTTTAATTGAGAGACATATCTCGGTGTGTTTATTTCTCTCGCTATCTTCATTCTAGGGTTTCCGTTGGTTTTACCATTATTGTTTAGTTACTGAGAAAATTCCGGAAAATTAAAGAATAACTAACATGTGAAAACTTCTTAGTGCATTTTGTTTATGCCATTTATTGCTGCTAGAAGAACTCACATTTTTGATATCTTAGTTTTGTTTAATAAATTTCAGTTTCAATGTTACATATGATAGAAGACTAAGTGTTTGTAGTTGTCCTGTTATCTTACTAGGAATATGGAAAATGCCCGATAACTGGAGAACCACTTACCGCTGATGATATTGTTCCAGTTCGAACGGGCAAGGTATACTGAATTTCAATATATTTACTTCATTTCATTCTTCGTACAACTTTTGGTTGATCTTTTTATATATTTAAAAACGTATATACATGTATATGTATGTGTGTGTATATATACTTCTTTTCATTCTTAGCACTATTTAGCTAAATTGGCCTCTTGAGCCGTGCACGACATGACAGAGGGTAGCCTTCGCTTACCCTTAGAAAAGGTGGAACTTAATCATGGGTCTCTGATAAGATGCCCAAGAAACTTTATCTGATAAGCGAGTTGGCGTTTTGTAATTAATATAGCTCCTTATGTGGTGGATTCACTCTGATGGCTTCCCATGCAGATTGTAAGGCCCAGACCTGCACAAGCTGCTAGTATCCCTGGCATGCTCGGAATGTTCCAGCTTGTATGTCTTCTTATTATACCATTACCGTCTTCATTCATCACTTTTCGGCATTTACGTTTATCTTGTATCTTTGACTGTTGTTGTAGATCCTAAATTTTAATCTGTGTTTTATGCTATACTACAATTATCTCATTCAAGTATGCAACTTGATTATCATCAATATGTCATGGTCTTGGAATTGTCCAAAAATAAATCACGATTTGCTGTCCAGAAATAGAGATTTGTTTCTTACCCAAAATATAAAATCTTGGGAACTCCTGGTGTAGACATGTAAATTTAGCTAAATAATGTCCAAGGTTAAGTGAAATAAACAAAATTACAAAATGTCATGGCTAGGCTACATCTTAATTGGATGCAAAAAGAGTAAATTCTAGATTATTACTGAAATACTTTAAATAAAAGATCTAAATTTTCCTGATATAGCCAGCTCCATTATTATTCTGACTATAACCAACCAAAAGCATCCACATGAAAAGTGGGACTCATTAGAAATCCCAGCATTTGTTTTCAGAACTTGACGAGTGCATTAGCATTACCCCATTCACGGACTGCCTAACTGGAAAATTATGATAAAATTTATGGGGTATTGGATGGTCCTTGTGCATCATGTGGAATATGTTATAAGCAGTATAATGAGTTACCAACATAACTGTCCGTTGTTCATTCTGTTTATTGTAGCAGTTGAGGCTCTATTTCTAGTGGGTTATGAATCTTAAGAACTGGTTTTGGATAGTGCTTAATGTAATAATATGATTTTACTTTTTTCTTTTAATAATATTATTATTGTGTTGCCTACTGTTATTACTTTGTTTTCATCTCACAATGTAGTTCCAATGTAGTTCAAATTTTTGAAGTTTATTTTATATGCATTCTTTGTATAGTGAAGGAGTTTTTTTTTTTCCTTCCTTCGTACCAATAGGAATGGGATAGTTTGATGCTAGCTAATTTTGCGATGGAGCAACAATTGCATACAGCAAGGCAAGAGTTGAGTCATGCTTTGTATCAGGTACTGCAACTAGGTGATATTTCTCCTAACTACATATTTTTCTTAGTCAAGGTACATAGGTGCCTTCTTTTATTTCCTTTATTTTTTTTTTCTTTTGAGAATTCCATATTTAGCTTATACTTATTTTGCATTCTGTTAGTCATTTTTCTTATTTTTGGCTAACTGCAACTGGAAGATGACTTCATGTGGTCGAATGATCTAATTTTAGTAATTCGTATTTTGGTAGCATGATGCTGCGTGCCGTGTTATTGCAAGACTCAAAAAAGAAAGGGATGAAGCAAGATCATTACTTGCTCTGGCTGAGAGACAAATTCCCATGTCAGCACCATCAACAGTTGCAGCAAATGCCTCTGTCCATAGCAATGGGAAACCAGGTTCTTTCTCTATATGCTTCTCAGAACATTTGATATATTTTCATAAGTTTACATGTTAACTCATTTGAGGTCTATTTTCTTCTGTAGCTGCTGATGACCAGCTGGGACCTGGCGTGAGGAATGTACGCCCTGGAATATCTCCCAATATCCTAGATGATATGACTGAATGTAATTCGGTTCTTTCACAGCAGAGGAAGAGGCGGCAGGTACTGTTATTCAACTGTTGTCACTTGCTAGATTTTTAGTAGTATACCTTCCATGATAGTTTTTATTGAGAAAAGATGCTGGTGAAGGTCAGCCATTCTTACAGCATTTGTTTGATAAGTTATGCTAGTTATATCTTTAATTTGTATATGGGTTTTGTGCTCAGATATCCCCAACGTTGGCTCCTGTTGATGCTTTGGAGAGGTATACTCAGATATCTAGTCATCCCCTTCATAAAACAAGCAAACCAGGAATTTTATCGATTGATATTCATTCTAACAAGGTATGCATGCGTTTGTTCTTACCTTATTATTATTTGGTTTTGTTCAAGCATCACTTCTGTATGGGTATGGCCGCTGCGTGCCTTTGCTATTCAGTACTAGCTGTCAAATGCATTTGTGGTGTCGTAATGTCTCTAGTGATCTTTAGGTCTGCTATAGCCCCGTAGAACTTATCAATAAAATCAAATGTGGTGAAATGAAGAAAATGAGTTTAGAAGGAACAATTTAGAATTCAATGAATCCGGAAGCTCTTATGTTTTAGGGTTCATTTGCATGGTTCAATTTCGCCATATGGATAACATGTGCTGCTATTAGATGAGATTTTGGATCTTTTGCATGTTTTTTCTACTTTCATCTACTCTCTGCTCCAAAAAATTTCCAGCTTTTTCTCTTAAAGGTAGACACTCATCAAGGAAAAAGTTATTCCATCCTTCTGTGCCCACCTGTGTGTTTTATGTCTTTCTGATGTCCTGTGCCAAAATGTCGAAAACAATACCCTAGAAGGATAAAAAAAGTTCTGTTCGGTACACATAGCAAATTTAGCTTTATGCAATTATTGCTAATTATGTCCGCCTCAGTTATGTTTCCATCTTGCTGATCAAATTTTTTTTTTTTCCTTGCAGAACATAATTGCAACTGGAGGGGTTGATGCAAATGCAGTAATCTTTGATCAACCATCAGGACAAATCATATCCACTCTTAGTGGTCATTCAAAGAAGGTATCATCTATTAACCCTATCAAACATTTGCTTAATATCTTTTCATTAATGCATATTGAATGGTTATGCATCTTTTCCTTGGTAGGTTAACAGTGTCAAAATTGTACCTCGGGACGATCTGTTAATAACTGGGTCAGCAGACAAGGTATGCCACATTTAATTTTTTTCTTCTCGTTCACGGACAATTTCAACCCTTTATTGATTTGTTCATTGCTTTGTTTCTATTTCATCTTCACTATTTTCTGGACTTCTGTTGTTAGCTTTGCATGTTATTCAGCACCAATGTGTAACCCTGGCCACTGATGAACTTTGAATACCTCAAATTGCAAGTTTTGAGTTGGGATTTTTGAAGTTTTACTACGTGGACCTACACAAATTCAAATTGAGATGCTAGATTTCTTTATATTGCTTTACGTGTTGTAACTGGGTAACCTCCCCTGACCTGAACACAAAGGGAACAATAGAAAAGAAAAATAAAAAATTGGCTTAAACACAGAACTGTGCATGCATGCAATTTAGAGGTTATTGCATAGGTTTTACTTGGGTAACTTATCAGATATTGAATCTAGCGAAGTCTATATTGTGATGTTTTGATATCATTTTTTTCCATCAATGTTGCAGACAGTTCGCATATGGCAAGGGTCTGATGATGGGAACTATAACTGTAACCACATTTTGAAGGACCATACTGCAGAGGTAAATAGTTTTGATTCAATCTTTTCCGCAACAAGTTCACCAAAAAAATGCTCCAAGTCCCTTTAAGTGGAAAAATGAGCAGCAAATCAGGAAAAAAAAAAAAAAGAGTGAACTTACTGTGCTCCAATAACCATTTCTACCTTTTGTCTTTCTGTGTCTAAGTCATGATGTTTCCGTATTTCCTGGTTCAGGAATTTTTGGTTTATGTTATAAGATGTTTGTTAACTCTAATGAATAATGTCTGATAAAATGAACTGCTATCTGGCAATTTTCTTTTTATTTGATATTTTTTGGGGGGCACTGACCAGCAACTGAGTTTTATTATGTATTGCATTTTATATACTGGTTATGTGCTACGTATATTACTTTATTTAACATCTCAAAAAAATTTCAGGTGCAAGCTGTTACTGTACATGCCACGAATAACTACTTTGTGACTGCTTCTCTTGATAGTACATGGTGCTTTTACGATCTTTCCTCGGGGTTATGTCTAACACAGGTTATAATCCTTCCCTCTGTGTGTGTGTGTGTGTCTGCTTCTATACTAATCAAGTTTGCTAAAATAATGAAAAAAGAGAACGGAAACTTTTTCATTTGAAACAGAGTTCATAATTTTTTTTTTCTCCACTAATGTTCCCCTGTGATATCATTATCTGTACCTTAATTTGTCTTGTCCTTGATGATGCAATGAAAATTTCTTTGACTCTTTAGGTTGAAGACCCTTCCGCATCTGAGGGCTATACATCTTTGGCGTTTCATCCTGATGGTCTTATCCTTGGAACAGGCACCACAGGGGGTCTTGTGAAAATTTGGGATGTTAAAAGCCAGGTGTGCAGGCATTGCTTTTTCTTTTGCTTTCAACCTTTGTTTTTCAGTTCTGATTTTACTTTCATTACTTCTGCTGATTGACAGACAAATGTTGCCAAGTTTGAGGGACATGTTGGTGCAGTAACTTCCATCTCCTTCTCAGAGAATGGTTACTTTCTTGCGGTAGGTGCTCCACTTAGAAAAAAAAATGTAGATAGAGAATTATGTGATATCATGTTCATATATTTTACATTTGAATTGGACAGACTGCAGCCAGTGATGGCATTAAGTTGTGGGATCTACGCAAATTGAAAAACTTCAGGACATTCACTCCATATGGTCCTGACACACCAACAAACTGTGGTATGTGTATCTACAAGCCTTCTCATAGTTTCTTTCCCGGGAAAAATGAGAAGTATTTCATTGCAATGCTTTCACTTTGCAAAATTCTGTTGAATCACTTGAAAGCAACTCAACTTGTTGGGGGTTCTTGGTTGACATGGTGAATTTTTGGTTGACATTTACATGTATATATATCTAATTCTTCTTGCTAGATAAGAAAATTTCCTGAGGTCATGTATCTATATGCTTTCCCTTTTCGTTATAGTCTTCTTATTGCCAAGATTTCTTATTTTAGACTTTTAATATCATACAAGTCTTCCCAAAAATGGAGTATAATGAAGGCTATGTTTGTGATCCATGCAGTTGAATTCGACTACAGTGGAAGTTACCTTGCTGCTGCTGGCTCCGATATAAGGTCAGTGTTTGAAAAACATACATTTTTGGATTGAACACCTGAAGTTTTTTTAAAATGCCTTCTGATTTGTGTTAATAATATCAAGAAGCTTAATGCATGATGGGGGTAGTTTAAAAATTGTATCTTCTACTGACAAAAATAGCATCCCATAATTGTATATGGATATGCGATGAACTGTGACCTTCTAAGTACAATTATGGCACATCTGAGGACAGAAGATTACAGTTGATGGCATATCCAAGGAACTACCCATTCTGTTCCTCCTCCCTGATTTCTCTTTTGAAGAAGATTATGAAATGAAATGATTGGCTTAGATTTACTAGACATTAGTGTAGTGGCCTGAAGAAAACTGGAATTTGGTATAATAGTAGTTAATTACATAAGTTGTCTGAAAGTTGCCATATTTCTC
Organism: Prunus avium; assembly: GCF_002207925.1. Next base: position 89,033 of record NW_018922549.1, read on the forward strand.
TATGAGTGAATGTGAGAAAGCTGACATTGCATATTACGTCAGTCGTACTGAAGCTGGATATTCTTTGAAATGCATAACATTTTAGCAATAAATTTTGAATTTAAAGTATAGTTTCTTCTCAATTTGTAAATTCTCATCTCCGAATGCCAAATATTCTGCCACCGTCTTGCTTTCCAGAAACTTTTGAACACTGATTTTGGTCTTTTGCTTTTGCAGAGTCATCCAAGCTACTAGCGTCAAATTAGATTGGAACACTATAAAGACTTTTCCTGATATGTCTGGCACAGGTTATTTCTCTTCCACTCACCTGTCAATTGTTGGTTGTGGGCCTTTGTGGCCTTTTACTTTGAATTAGTCCCTCATGTTCTTTACATTCTTGTCTTGTTTTAGGTAAAGCAACAAGTGTCAAATTTGGTCCAGATGCAAAATATATTGCAGTAGGATCGATGGACCGTAACCTTCGCATTTTTGGCCTGCCTGGCGATGATAGTGCAATGGAGCCCTGAAGTCTATCAAAGTTACCTCATCTGCGGTTGCTGTTACCTTTACTGCTGGTTAATTTGGATTCATCTTGTTGGCCATTGAGCAGGGTTCTGAAGCAATTGTGCCTTGTAGAACATTTATGTAGTTTTGTATTTCCATGTGCAGTGTTAGCTGAGCAATAGACGTTATTCAGGGAAAAAAAAAAGGAAAGAAAAAAACGGAGATAGAAATAGTTGGATGCTCGAGATTTCGATTTTCTTGGCATATTGAGTACTGAGGTTGTACTATTATTTTTTCATGTTCTTAATTCCCCCCAAATACCATCATCACATTATGGTTGATCATGACTCGAACAAATTAACCAAAATTGGTTATTAATGTTCCGTTGTTTTTGTTAGGTATTTTTTGGTTATTAGCACATATCAAACAATTCTTAACCCGGATGTACATTTTCAACCATTCGAAAATTTTTAAGAAAAAAATTAGTTCTCCAAATTTCCCAACCATTTAGGCACGATAAATTGTGCAGCACTAAAAGAGAAGAATACCTACTCAAAAGGATATTCCCAAAATCGAATGGAAAATACTTTCCCTCCTGTCAGTGACAATATGACGTGTATATAAGTTTATTTTGTGTGTGTTTTTGATAAATTATTATTGCACATGTCAAACTGTGCAAGGAGGAGCATCTCCTTCCAGGGAAGAGACAAGTAGTATCCACTACAAATATGCATGATAGAACCGCATAATTCATGGAAAATTAGATTTTCTATTTTCTTCTGCAAAGGATGTGCAAATATGCATACAATACAACTACATAACTTATGAGCATAAAAAAACTACAAAGTTAAGGAAAATTAGATTTTTAAGACAGTACTTGTTGCATAGCAAAATAATCCCACGAGCTACAGCTTCAAATCTAATAGCTTTCCAAAAGTATTGTTCATCCCATGTTAATCAAAGCCCTCCTATGCTGAATGATGGAGCAAACTAGAAGTAGAAGAAAAAAGAATGTAATCACCAACATGATACGCAGATACAAATGTATATCATCGTCTTGGGCTTGTATCAAGTAAGGTACCGCGACGCATGTGTAAAACCCCAAAGCTGCATATAGAAAGGAATGCGTAAGTATGTGAGTATCAACATTTGTTATATTTGTTTGTTTAAGCACTCACGTGTTACATTTGAATGGAGATTGAGCACGCGTACATACAAAGGCAAAGAGGTTACTCAAAAACATTACCTCAACATTCTTCAACTCAAACTCTGAGTTATGAGCCAAGCATAAGTTCCCAAATGTTTCACATGGTCCGCTTGTTCCACTTAACCTTTTTCAAGCAACAGTTTACAATTGTAACAAACGGATCTGTAAGTATTTCTCCATCTGACTACAGGATACAGGAGGGAATTCAAAGGAAGGCATTGGAAAAGAAAAACTTACAGATCTCCATCCAAGCATAAAGCATAGTTACCACCACCCCCAAGAGCTAGCATGTCATTCAAACACATGTAGTAATACCTGTTGGCTCCTATGTACACAAATTAGACACGGCATCAGCATTGCCTTTTTCTTTCTAAATGAAAAAAGTAAAAAAAAAGAAAAGAAAGGAAAAGCCTGCCTATGGCTCTTCATTCATCATAAAGTCCAAATATTTAGTTACATATTGCTTTACATTTCATCTTCTATCATGAAGCATTTTTGAAACAAGAACCAGCCAATCCATACGAAGGAAAAATTGACATGTTAATGCGGCGGAGTAACTTGTAACCTTCCGTCAGAGACTGAGGTATCATTTACATCTCTATCTTTAGCTCCACAACCTAATATCATACATATTATGCAAACCCATAATTTGAATGCCAAATCCTCCAAAAGGAAACATGCCTCGCAAAGACATAGGACAAAATGCTTACCAGTTGGTCTAAATAGCCTTGGTTCACCATATATGGTCGTAAAGACAAATGTCTGGTTTGTTCCCTATAGCCAAAAGGAAAGCATAAGAAGGTGCTTATATTGGAAAGAAAAAGAAAGAGAAATTTCAGACGTCTAAGTATATAGTTAAGAAAATAATTTTCAAATATTAGTATTCATCCTATAAAAAGAAAGTGACATATATTCATTAAGGTAAGAGCATCTTTACTTGATATTTTCTTTTTGCCGTAGGTTTCAAGGGCCCCTCTAGAAGTCCACCAAACACAGCACCTTGCCTATCTCCAACAATCTAGAAAGTGTAAATACAGTCCACATTATCCTCACAATACTACAAATGATTTGATGTTATAATTTCAGATCTCCTTGGCAGAGCCATTAACATACCAGCAAACAAGGACCGGAAAGGTCAGAACTCTTGCGGATAAGAGTACGGAGTGATATACCATGTTTCGACGTACTGCCCTTCAATCAAAAGAATTGATACTGAATCGAAATCCAAATGCAACAATAGTATACTACTTTTAATGCACGGCGCAAACACCTCAAGAAGCTTACCTATACAGCAAAACCCATTGGCACCCTTTCACTATATTAGGAAGAGATGACATCAAGAATTCATGCAGGTCTGAGGAGATAAATACAGAGTCATCCATGAGATAAGGTAGATGCTTCTGTGGACTATGCTGGTCAGTTGCTTCTTCGAAAACCTCAGAACCACTGGTGCTCCCACCGGAAACATGGTCGTAATCACTTTCTCGATTATTTTCTGTTTCCTTATTCACACCTGTTGAACGACATTCTACATATCTATGTAGGGAATCATCTTGGGATTCAAAGTCTACATTACTAACAGAGAGTGATCGTTGATGCTTGCCTGATCTGGATCCACCAAAGCCAACTGACGGGATAACGTAGGAAAAATATGAAGACATTGATTTACCCCCTTTAGAATCAGGCCTGGCCTACACATTCAAAGACCTAATGTAAACAATCATGATACATAAGACAAATTAAATTAAAGAAGCTACCTTCTGCTTGGAAATTGTAAAAACAGGGCACTGACTATTCCCAGAAAAAAGAGGGGAAAAAAAACAAAATCAACCGAGCTCAATCATAACTCTGAGCATGCATGGTTGAGATGAACTTTTGGAACTGAACAAGGACACAAATAATTTGAAACAAATTACAAATGGAGCTAAACTTCTCCCCTTAGAAACCGCAAATATATAACTTTTGGGTTAAAACAATGCAAGAAATTGTCATAAAACTCAGTTCCTAAGTTTCCTGGCAGATTACTATCACAATAACAGCAATAAGTGAATGACCCAACTATGTTGTTTTGACAGTAATTAGCTTCAGATCACTCAGACAATGGCATTCCCTTGTTGCCCATGAGATCTCAAGTTCTCAGCTAGACAAAATCCAAACAGAACCATATTACACAAACAACCAAACTGAAAACCTACGTTATCTATGACACCCAGATCTCAAAATTCTTGAATAAGAAGGATCACACCAACATTGCCAGCAAAACCCATCAAGCTCAAACATCTAAGCTAATGAAATACACAGAGAAAAAGAACAAAAAAAAAGAGAAATAATTGGATCAGGGACGGTACAAAAATTACCTCAGGATGATGATGGTCCAGTGAGGGAGGAAGAGAAGAAGAGGATGATGAGTCGGGTGAATCAGCAAAGAGACGTGAGAGCCTCTCTGTAACCTTCTCTTTCAATGTGAACATTGTGATCAGCTGAAGTGAAGGAAGAAGGAGAGATGCAGACAGGTCTATGAATCTCAGGCCTTTCTTTCTCTCATATGTTTTTTTTTTTTGGGTTTTGGTTTTTAATGTTTTTGATTTCCAAACGATTTTAGCTTTTGATTTTTTGTGTGGAGGAGGAACAAAAGGACCGTTCGTCGGTGGCAGAGAAGCAATCAAACGGAGAAAAGGAAAGGTTTAGGTCATTGGGGGCAACGTCAATGTGATTTGGATTTTACTCTTCTACACATAACGCATCCTATGTGATTGGTATCTATGTTTGGAATATACATTTATTGTCTATGCTTGCTTCCCAACTTTCTTGGTCTAAAAGACTTTTGGTGCTATGTACCATAAAATTAGAAGACAAACTTTGTTGCCAATAGTGCAAGTTTCACAACATTTGTTGCTAATACTTATTCAGTTTTCAAATAAAATAAATCTCCTAGGAAAACCGATTCACTTTTACTGTTTAGGCTTAAAAGAATTAAAATAACGTCAACATCGTCGTTATGTAGGTTGCGGTCTCCTAATTTGATTATTGACACACATCATGACTCGATCTCGGCTAACTAGTTCTTTAGAAAATGTGTTATTTTATTGACAGGTGCAATTTAATTATTTTATAACGGAAAACAATCTACTTCTGAGAACATTTTACCCAAATTAGAAAAAAAATATCATGATGAATTGGTTAAAATTCTAAATGTCATTAAGCATAATCCTTTAGCTCATAATTTCTATTAGAGAATTTTTACTGAACTCAAAATCTAGGGCATTTGGTTTTGTTTCATGCCATATTGTAGCATTTTGAACTTTACAAATCATACATATGTGAGTTAGGCCAATTGTGCCCTGTTTTATATATATAAAATACAAGCGATAATCTAAACTATAAGGGAGTGGGAAATTTCTTACACAAACACTACCAATTGCCCAAATTAGAGATGCTGCTTATGATTTGGAAGATGTTATTGAAACTTATGGCTTGAAAGTGGTTTCCAAGAAGAAAAGACGTGTGAAGAATGTTCTCAAAAGATTTGCTTGCATCTTCAAGGAAGGGGTCAAGCTTCACAGGATTGGGAAAGAAATTTCTGAGTTGAGGTCGAGTTTGCAGAAGTATAACATAAAGGAAATTAACCCTTGTAATTGGAGAACCACTCGACTACCAACCACCACCGACAATGTCAAGGTAATTTTTTTCTTTTTATTTTTTATTTTTAAAAAAATGGGTGCATTTTTAAGCGAAATGGGTGGTTTTGTTTATGTTTATTACTTATAAAATGAAGCGCCGAGGGCATAGCATAGCAGAATATGGGCTCCCCTGTTTAGCTATGTTTTCTTTGTCCATTTTTATTGCTTTTTGCTTGTGCTTGTGGCAGGTCAGGACTGGTAAACGAAGGCCTTTCCATTTATATCTCTTTATCAACTGATTTTGGAATTAAACCAGCAGTGGAGATCTGTGCTTGTGTGGTGGATCTGTTAGGCTGATCAGGAGAGACCTCGATCGAGCATTAAATTTCATCAAAACGATGCCTGTAGAACCTGGTCCAAGTGTTTGTGGGTCTTTAGTTACTTACTGCTTCTGTGTTGCATGGGAATCATGACATGCAAGATCTAGCTTACAGGTTCCTTATTCAACTAGAACCCAAAAACCCTTCAAATTATATTTCGCTATCGAACTTCTATGCCTCTTCTAGGAGGTGGGACGTTGTAGCTAAAATGAGAACAATGATGAAAGAGGTTTGAAGAAGGCACCTGGGTGCAGCTGGATAAGCATTAATTCCAAGACTCATTGTTTCTATGTTGCTGATAAATCACATCCTTATTCTAATTCGATCTATCAGATGCTTGACTACCTTATCTTAGTGATGAAGGGTTTTGAACATCCAGCATAGATCCTTTTTATATTGGGTTGATGATACTACCATTTAGTTATATAATGTAAATATTTGTTAGTTGCTTACACAATTTTGTAAATATTTGTTAGTTGCTTACACAACACTCTTATTGACTGTATTGTGGAGGACATTAATGCATTGCTTAAAAGATTTAAGAAGCACGGATACGCTAGTTGAGGTGCCTATCCCGTGTCCGATACGCGATGGATACGTATCCGAGTAAACGACAAAAAGATACGCGTATCTGACATTACAGATACGAGTATCCGATGTTTAGGATACGCGTATCAGAAAACGTCTCCCCTTCTTCTTCTATATAAATAAGAAGCCCAGATCTTCCTTCTTCTTCTTCATCCAGCGGTGCCCCCACTCATCAATTCTTCTTCTTCATCCTTAAGAAGCCCAGATCTTCCTTTTTCTTCTTCATTCTTCATTGTCGGCGCCGTCAGGTTCTGTTCTCTATTTTCATTTTGTTTTCTCACGCGTGCTTCTCTGTTCTGATGGCTGGTCTTATGCTTTTGACAAAAGGATTTTGTTTGTTTAATACTCACAGTTTCACCCACACCCCACGTGATGGCTGGTCTTATCGTTTTGACAAAAGGATTTTGTTTTGTTTGTCTTATTAAAAGTAATAATATTATAACCAAGACACAAACAACAATACCTCTATCTATCTCCTCTCTCACTCTTAAATTATACAACTTGCATTGGATAATTGAGGGAAGGTGGTCAGAAAGAAAACGCCAAAATTTACTACTTTTTGTTGGGTGGAATTGGACCTCATATCATACATAGAAATTGCAAGTGGTGAATAGAATTGACGACTCAAACTCAAAGTTGGAATAAAATAAATACTTGTTAAAGAGAAAGTGATTAAATTATACAACTTGCACCAATTATGGAAGAATAATTTATTTGAAGATTCCTGAAGTTGTCTGGTGTGTGCGATACAACTGGTTGCACAAATATATATAATTGATGAGGAAGGTGGTCAGCAAACGCCAATGTTGACTATTATTACTATTTTTTTAATTTTTAGAGATGTTGGGACGAAGAGAGAGTAAGTAATATCCACTAAGATCTGGAGGTTTAGTTGTTGTTTTCGTTTTGGCAAAGAAAGAGTAAAGTAGTAGAGAGAATGGCTGAGGCAGTTGTTTCCTTTGTGCTCGAAAGTGTTAGAGACTTCACCATTCAGGAAGCCAAGTTCTTGACTGGAGTCAGCCATCAAGTTGAGGTTGCACAAAATGAGCTGCAATTGATGCAGGGCTTCCTAAAAGATGCAGATGCAAGACAAGGACAAGATGAAACAGTTCGTATTTGGGTTGCCAAGATTAGAGATGCTGCTTATGATTTAGAGGATGTCATCCAAACTTACGGCTTGAAAGTGGTTTCCAAGGAGAAAAGAGGCCTCAAGAATGTTCTCAAAAGATTTGCCTGCATCTTCAAGGAAGGGGTTCATCTTCACCAGATTGGGGCAGAAATTGAGAATATCACTGCCAAAATTTCGGCGTTAAGATCGAGTTTGCAGAGTTATAACATAAAGGAAATAAGGGATAGGGACAGTGGTGGTGGTGGTGAATCTTCCTTGCAATTGCATGAGAGGCTAAGGAGAAGTTATTCTCATGTTGTTGAACGTGATGTTGTTGGGTTAGAGTCCAACGTTAAAGAATTGGTTATGCATTTGGTGAAAGATGAAAACCGTCATCAAGTTGTATCTGTTTCGGGTATGGGCGGTTTAGGGAAGACCACCCTTGCAAAAAAGGTTTATCATCACAAAAAAGTAAGGCAGCATTTTCGTAGTTTTGCTTGGGTCTGTGTATCTCAACGTTTTCAAGTCAGAGATGTTTGGGAAGGAATTTTAATTCAACTCGATTCTGCTACCGAAGATCAAAGAAAAAAAATGAAGCACATGACAGATGATGAAATAGCAAAGAAGCTTTTCCATTTTTTGCAAGAAATGAGATGTTTGGTGATACTTGATGACATTTGGAAAATCAACGCATGGAATCTTTTAGAAATTGCATTTCCAAAAGTGGAAACAGAGAGCACAATGTTGCTTACTACACGCAATCAAGCAGTAGCTTCGGTCGCAAATAGAAATGCTTATCTCCACCAACCTCAGCCACTCAACGAGAAGGAGAGTTGGGAACTACTTGAGAAGAAAGCAATACCTGCAAGGGCTGAAATCAGTATTTTCTCACCCTTCATATTTTCTTTTCCAGGTCCTTAGTTATATAACAAGCCACATAGAAACCATTACATTATATTGGCGAACATGTAGCAATTTTGGCAATAAAAAAAGAACATGTAGGAATTTTAAGGTAGATAATTCAAAAAATTTGGCAATAATCAGGACAATGCTAGATAATTCAAAATTTTCTCCCAACCTTTTTTTCAATCCATACATTTTTTGTGTTGGCATGTATTGCAACTAATAATCAGGACAATGCTAGATAATTTTTAAATGTTCTCCATTTGGCATGATTTCTTTTCCAGCTCCGTAGTTATATAGCGAGCAACATAGAAGTTACAATTTTTGGATATTGTTGAACATGTAGGAATTTATTTATTTATTTATTTGGGGTCACTCATTGTTAGGTAGCAAGATGGATGGTAATTTATCTTATGCAATTGCAAATAATAATCAGGACAATGCTAGCTAATTCAAAATTTTCTCCCAACCTTCTCTTCAATCCAACAATATCCCATACGTTTTCTGTGTTGGTGCAGATTTAATTTTTAAATGTTTTCCATTTAGCATGTATTATAAAATCCAAACTTATAATAAAATAATATCAGTAAATTTCGGGATTTCACAATTTTAATTTTAAATCATTCGAGCAAGGAATATCCACTAAGACTTCTCATATACTACAAGTCTGTATTTGATTTTTTTTTTTCTTTCCTATTTTTCAGACTTGGGAATGTACACAAAGAAGAGAGACTTAGGAACAAAGATGCTTCAACATTGTAAAGGTTTGCCATTAGCCATCATTGTGCTTGCTGGAGTTCTAGGAAAAAAAAAACTATTAGAGAATGGGAGAGAGTGTATGAAAATGTTCATGAATACATAAGCAGAGGCATAGGTCATGAAGAAGAATACGAAGGTGTATCACGAGTGTTGGCATTGAGCTATGATGACCTACCGTATTACTTAAAACCATGTTTTTTATATTTAGGTCATTATCCTGAAGACACTGAGTTTTTGGTGAGCGAATTGACTAAGTTATGGGTGGCTGAAGGTCTTATCTTTTTAAGACAACAAAGACATGGTTTGGGGGAAACAATGGAGGATATAGCACGCGATTGGTTAAGTGAGTTGGTGGAAAGATGTTTGGTTCAAGTGGGAACAAGTGGTTCAATTGGGACAATTAAAACTTGCCGAATTCATGATCTTGTACGAGACATGTGTTTCTTAAAGGCAAATGAGGAAAGCTTTCTCCACATTAACAATTCTTCGCAAGAAAATGAGGGAGCTAATCCATTTACTTCTTCTACGGCAGCCAAGGCAGCAGAATTGGGGAAAATTCGAAGACTTGCAATTTACTTGGATAAGAAGGCAGATAAGTTGGTTTCTTCAAGAGATGAAACAAACGGGCACGTAAGGTCTCTATTATTCTTTGGCCTAGAAGAATTGGTGCCAAAAAGTAAAAAAGTACTATCTCCGTTGAAGGATTTCAAAATGCTTAGAGTTTTGAAGGTTGAAAGTCTTTATAAAGTAGAAGTAGAGTTGCCAAGTGAAATTGGAAATATGGTACACTTAAGGTTTCTAAGTGTGAGGAGTAGCAATATAAGAACGTTTCCGCCATCCCTAGGTAATTTAGTATGCTTGCAAACTCTTGATTTTCGTGTTTGGACTGTCGCCATGGTCATCCCAAATGTGGTAATGAAGATGAAACAATTAAGACATTTATATTTACCCGTATCATACATAGCAAATGGTAACTTGCAGCTGTCTACTCTTGGCCATCTACAGACCTTATATAACCTTTCAATTGAGTATTGTGATTTGAAAGATGTTGGTAGATTAACCAATCTTAAGAAAATGAGAATAAGAGTGTCAAGCTCTTTGCAAAATCTGGAGGAAATCTTAAAATCTACCGGCAGCACGCTTAACCGTATCCGGTCTCTAATTGTGGACAACAACATGAATAGCGGTGAAGAGCAAGCTATGCAAATAGTATCAAGCTGTCGAGGTATATACAAATTGGCGTGGGCAGGGCCAATCGCAGAATTACCGAAAGAGCTCCACAACTATCCAAACCTCACCAAGTTACAATTGTGGAGATGTGGTCTCAAGGAGGACCAAATGGGAATACTAGAGAAGCTGCCAAACCTAACAACTCTCTGCCTTCGATATGAAGATTTCGATGAGAAAACAAAGATATTGGTTTTCTCCAAAGGAGGCTTTCCTTCTCTTGAAGTTCTTTATGTTGGTGGTATGGACCAAATAACAGAGCTGAGGGTAGAGGAAGGAGCCATGCCTCGTCTCTGTCGATTGGAAATTGAATATTGCTCGGGATTGACTACAGTTCCGGATGGGCTGAGATATCTTAATAATCTCAGGGAATTAACCATCAGAGGGATGCCTAGAGAACTCCACCGTCGGATTGAGGAAGATGGAGAGGATTTCTATAAAATTCAACATGTACCTTCCCTTGTAATTGGAGAACCACTCGATTAACCACCGATGCAATGATGGCAAGGTAATTTCTTTCTTTTAATTTTTTAATTTTTAAAGCGAAATGGGTGCATTTTAAAACGAAATGGGTGGTTTGGTTTGTGTTTATTAGTTATAAAATGAAGCACCGATCGAGAGAATATGGGCTCCCTTGTTTAGCTATGTTTTCCTTTTCCATTTTTATTGCTTTTTGCTTGTGCTTGTGACTTGTGTTGTGAGTGAGAAGCTTAATAATCTAAAAGCCAACATGTTAAATTTTCTTATTTTGAGACTGTTGATAATTCTATCGCATTCCAAATTCTAAATATCTTATAATAATATTTCAAGTTCCGAGTGAGAAGCTTAATCTAAAAGTATTTGAATCCAGAAATTTTGAAGTTAATGAAGGGATTGATTTTGACCATTTTGTTAATGACAGATTTCTTCTTCAAGGCTTGTAAAGAGATTGGATGTTTTTCGGAAGTTAACAGTTGAATATATGTTTATGGCATTTTGAGACATTTTTAATATATGTTTCATGTGAAGACACTCTTGACTAGCTTGAAATGTAGTATGATTTTACTATTATGTTGATATTAGAATGCAATTTTCACAAACAGACCGCTGAATATGTGTTATGGTAGCTGCAGGTAGGACCTGACATTGAGAAAGTGTCTCGAAGCTCTACAACATAGGGAGCATGTACGGTGTTGAACTTACAGGGAGAAGAAAGAAATGTTCTGTGAAAATCAAGAGGAGCAAAGATGTGGTCAAATAGTTCAAAGTTGGTTACACAACTGAAATGATTGTATTATATTAAAATTTCCTTGATGAAACCTTGTATTTGTATTCCTCTTTCGTGTGTGTTTTCAATTATGAATATTTTATCTTTGTGAGACATACATTTACGAAATTGATATACTGTAATGGACGATTTTATCTTCGTTTCTAAGTTTTTTAAGTGCCATTGGACCCCGAGATAGGACATGTAAAAGAACTCAGATATTTCCCAAGGCAGAGTGTTTTTAATGCTGCCCTCCCTGCTCTCTGAAACATATGCACCCCAAGGAATTAGCAACAAACTCAGACCTAAAGTTTAAAATACCTGCCCCTTGACTGAACCACTCTAATAAGCAAATTTAAATCTCTATGAGTTTTTTACCCTAAATAATCTTCAAAAGTGAAGATGCCACTCTTCCGTTGTGTACACGACACAAGTGGCGCTAGTTTTTCTTTAGCAAAATTTTTTACAGCTCCACAGTCAACTTATTTTTTCACAACTCTCTAATACTGAGGTAATTTATGATGCTGACCATATAGGATTTACATCGAGTAAGAGTTTCGGAACAAATATTTAAAGAAACAAAAGAAGTAAGTTCCATAACGTAAATTACTATTTTTTTTACCTGAGCTAAAAGAAGTAGAAAAATTACTAATTTTTAAATGGGCCGTTGTGGGCCCATTATAGTTAACAAACTCTCCTATGTCGGTTCAAGGCCCGTACAAATTGATTGGTGGTCCAACACCAACTCTACCACACGCTTCCAAAACCCTAAAGTCCAGAACCTAAACCCCTCTCTCTCTCTCTCTCTCTCTCTCTCTCTCTCTCTCTCACAGAAACACAGAGACACAGAAGAAAGAAAGGGAGAGATCAGAATGGCGGCACAGGGCAGACAGCGACAGTCACTGCGAAACGGCAGCGAGGAGCAGAGCCTGCTTTCCAGGGTATCGCAATCGGGGGTGGTGCAGCAGACGAAGCGAACGGCGAACGACGCATCGTTGGTGACGAAGAAGCTGATGAAGAGCACGGGCAAGGCGGCGTGGATCTTGGGAACGACGTTCCTCATCCTGGGAGTCCCACTGATCATCGCCATGGATCGCGAGCAGCAGTTCAACGAACTCGAATTGCAGCAGGCCAACATCCTAGGTTCCTCATTTGCAAAAGGCTAGGGCAAGGGCAAGAAAACAAAAAGAATATGCAACAAAATATAAACAATTTAGAAATGCATGAAATAAAATGATTATGCAAGAAAAAAATAAATATGGAAGAAAATATAAACAACTTACAAATGTAAGAAAAAAAAATGATTGCATTTTACAAATATTGGAAGGAGAAGAGTTTGTATGAGGATTTGGTGTGGAAAGTGAATAAAATTGTTGTGTATTTATAGGGAAAATATCCATAATTTTTTAGAATTTTTTTAAAACAAATTTGAATTTTTTTCGATTTTTTCGATTTTTTTTTTGCTCGCTGACATCAGCGTGACGTCACCACTGACGTCAGCGCCTTCGGGCTGAAGCCCAAGCAAGATCTGCCCTTGGGCTTGCCCGGGCTGGTGGGACCCAGGGCTTGCCCGGGCTGATTTTCCCGCGTTGGAGATCCATTTTGAGCTGGGGGGGCCTGTTGCCCTGGCAAAATGGGCTGCGGTGGACTTGCTCTTATAATAAGATAAAGGATATCAGTAAATTTCGGGATTTCACAATTTTAATTTTAAATCATTGGAGAAGGAATATCCACTAAGAATGCTCATACTACAAGTTCGTATTTTATATTTGATTTTTTTTTCTTTCCTATTTTTCAGACTTGGGAATGTACACAAAGAAGAGAGACTTAGAAACGAAGATGCTTCAACATTGTAAAGGTTTGCCATTAGCCATCATTGTGCTTGCCGGAGTTCTAGCCAGAAAAAACTCCATTAGAGAATGGAAGAGAGTGTCTAAGAATGTTCATGTATACATAAGCAGAGGCATCAAACATGAAGAAGAATCTGAAGGTGTATCACAAGTGTTAGCATTGAGTTTTTGGTGAGCGAATTGACTAAGTTATGGATGGCAGAAGGTCTTATCTCCTTGAGACAACAAAGAGATGATTTGGAGGAAACAATAGAGGATATAGCACATGATTACTTAAGTGAGTTGGTGGAAAGGTGTTTGGTTCAAGTAGGAAGAAGTGGTTCAACTGGGACAATTAAAGGTTGTCGAATCCATGATCTTGTAAGAGACATGTGTTTGTTAAAGGCAAAAGAGGAAAGCTTTTTCCAGATTAAATGTTCTTTGCAAGAAAATACTTCTTCTGTGGCAGCCGAGGCAACACAATTGAGGAAAATTCGAAGACTTGCAATTTACTTGGATGATGAGAACGCATATAGGTTGGTTTCTTCAAGAGATGAAACAAATGGGCATGTAAGGTCTCTATTATTCTTTGGCCCAAGAGAATGGATGCCAAAAAGTGAAAAAGTATTATTATCTCCGTTGACGAATTTCAAAGTGCTCAGAGTTTTGAAGGTTGAACGTCTTTGGGAAAGAGAAGTTGAGTTGCCAAGTGAAATTGGAAATATGGTACACTTAAGGTTTCTAAGTGTGAGGTTCAGCCAAATAAAAACGTTTCCGCGATCCCTAGGTAATTTAGTATGCTTGCAAACTCTTGATTTTCGTGTTTGGTATGGCGACATGGTCATCCCAAATGTGATAATGAAGATGAAACAATTAAGACATTTATATTTACCCAGGGAGTACAGAGCAAATGGTAAGCTGAAGCTGTCTACTCTTGGCCATCTACATACCTTAGATAGCCTTTCAACTGGGTATTGTGATTTGAAAGATGTTGGTAGATTAACCAATCTTAGAAAACTGAAAATAAGAGTGTCAAACTCTTTGCAAAATCTGGAAGAAATCTTAAAATCTACAGGCAGCACGCTTAACCGTATCCGGTCTCTAATTGTGTTTGTGGACAACAATAGCAGTGAAGGGCAAGCTATGCAAATAGTATCAAGTTGTCGGGGTATATACAAATTGAGGTTGGAAGGGCCAATCGCAGAATTACTGAAAGAGCTCCACAACTATCCAAACCTCACCAAGTTAGTATTGCTTAGGTGTGGTCTCAAAGAGGACCAAATGGGAATACTAGAGAAGCTGCCAAACCTAACAATTTTGATGCTTATATTCGAAGCTTTCGAGGAGAATACAAAGATATTGGTTTTCTCCAAAGGAGGCTTTCCTTCTCTTGAATTTCTTAATGTTCAACTCATGGACCAAATAACAGAGTGGAGAGTAGAGGAAGGAGCCATGCCTCGTCTCTGTCGATTGAGGACGCTTCCATATGGGCTAAGATATCTTACTAATCTCAGGGAATTAACCATCACAAGGATGCGTAGAGAACTCCACCGTCAGATTGATGAAGATGGAGAGGATTTCTATAAAATTCAACATGTATCTTCCCTTGTAATTGGAGAACCACTCGATTAACCACCGATGCAATGATGGCAAGGTAATTTCTTTCTTTTAATTTTTTAATTTTAAAGCAAAATGGGTGGTTTGGTTTGTGTTTATTAGTTATGAAATGAAGCAGCGAGAGAATATTAAAGTAGAAAAGCCAACAGAATACGGGCTCCCTTGTTTAGCTATGTTTTCTTTCTCCATTTTTATTGCTTTTTGCTTGTGCTTGTGACTTGTGTTGTGAGTGAGAAGCTTAATAATCTAAAAGCCAACCTGTTAAATTTCCTTATTTTGAGACCATTGATAATTCTATCGCATTCCAAATTCTAAATATCTTATAATAATATTTCAAGTTTCGAGTGAGAAGCTTAATCTAAAAGTATTTGAATCCAGAAATTTTGAAGTTAACGAAGGGATTGATTTTGACCATTTTGTTAATGATAGATTTCTTCTTCAAGGCTTGTTAAGAGATTGGAAGTTTTTTGGAAGTTAACAATTGAATATATGTTTATGGCATTTTGAGACATTTTTAATATATATTCATGTGAAGACACTCTTGACTAGCTTGAAATGAGTGTTTTTCTTTTCGAAATGTAGTACGATTTTACTACCATGTTCATATTGGAATGCAATTTTCACAAGCAAACTGCTGAATTTGTGTTATGGTAGCTGCAGGTAGGACCTGACATTGAGAAAGTATCCCGAAGCTCTGCAACAGAAGGAGCATGTGCGAAGCTGAACTTACAGAGAGAAGAAAGAAATGTTCTTTGAAAATCAAGAGGAGCAAAGATGTGGTCAAATAGTTCAAAGTTGGTTACAAGCTTTTGGGTCTAGTTATTACACAACTGAAATTATTGTATTATATTAAAATTTCCTTGATGAAACCTTGCATTTGTATTCCTCTTTCGTGTGTGTTTTCAATTATGAATATTTTATCTTTGTGAGACATACATTTACGAAATCGATATACTGTAATTGATGATTTTATCTTCATTTCTAAGTTTTTTAAGTGCCATTGGACCCCGAGATAGGACAACGTAAAAGAACTCAGATATTTCCCAAGGCAGAGTGTTTTTAATGCTGCCCTCCCTGCTCTCTGAAACATATGCACCCCAAGGAATTAGCAACAAACTCAGACCTAAAGTTTAAAATACCTGCCCCTTGACTGAACCACTCTAATAAGCAAATTTAAATATCTATTAGTTTTTTACCCTAAATAATCTTCAAAACCACAGTCCACTTATTTTTTTTCACAACTTTTTAATATTAGGTAATTTATGATGCTGACCACCTTATAGGATTTACATCGTGTAAGAGTTTCGGAACAAATATTTAAAGAACAAAAAGAAGTAAGTTCCATAACGTAAATTACTATTTTTTTTACCTGAGCTAAAAGAAGAAGAAAAAATACTAATTTTTAAATGGGCCGTTGTGGGCCCATTATAGTTAACAAACTCTCCTATGTCGGTTCAAGGCCCGTACAAATTGATTGGTGGTCCAACACCAACTCTACCACACGCTTCCAAAACCCTAAAGTCCAGAACCTAAACCCCTCTCTCTCTCTCTCTCTCTCTCTCACAGAAACACAGAGACACAGAAGAAAGAAAGGGAGAGATCAGAATGGCGGCACAGGGCAGACAGCGACAGTCACTGCGAAACGGCAGCGAGGAGCAGAGCCTGCTTTCCAGGGTATCGCAATCGGGGGTGGTGCAGCAGACGAAGCGAACGGCGAACGACGCATCGTTGGTGACGAAGAAGCTGATGAAGAGCACGGGCAAGGCGGCGTGGATCTTGGGAACGACGTTCCTCATCCTGGGAGTCCCACTGATCATCGCCATGGATCGCGAGCAGCAGTTCAACGAACTCGAATTGCAGCAGGCCAACATCCTAGGTTCCCCTTCCTCTCTCAAGTAAAAAAAAACCTAACAACAAGGGGCCCTCTTCGTCTTTTCCATTCCTCGCCTTGCCCTTTCCCCTCCTTCAATTTTCGTTTCTTTTTTGTTTCAGTGATGTTAATTTTTGTAACTGCAGAATTTGGGCTATTATGCAATTATGGCTAAAATATTATTTAGTGTGTATTTTTTATTGAAGTTTATTCAATTAGGGTCCAAGCAAATATTTGATTTTTCCTTAGGCTGTTAAAAATATCCAAAAGTTTTGGACCATGAATTGAATGCCTATGAATTTTGGGATTATTCCAAAAGTTGGGGCAAAATTGGCGAGGGTTAATACCAATGGCCTGAGCTTCATCTACAAAGATCAAGCCACAGTCACAGAGAGAGAATTAGTTTGGAAAACCAATCCTAAACTGGTCGCCCAAATAAATAAGAAACACAAGTCTAATTATAACAAACTACATTCTTCCTCATTTCAAATGTAAGGAATTTGGCATGACCCTACCATGTATGCTTAATCGCAGTTTTAAAGGGGACATACCATTTTTATATTTTTGCGAGAGAGAGAGAGTCTTGATATCGACCAAGAACGTGAATTTCCATTTTCTTTTATCTGGAGTAAGGATCGGTCATAGGTGTAAATCAACTATACAAGCTCTAATAACTCAAACTGAAATCAAACATTTAAACTGAGGCTTCTTTTGTCTGAGCAAAAACATATACTGAACCAATGGCCTGAGCTTCATCTGCAAAGATCAAGCCACAGAGTTAGAAGAATTAGTCTGGAGAACCAATAATGACTCATGAGGACTAATAAACATTTTCCTAGGGCAGTAATGTAGGGATACAATCTACCACTTCCCTTAAATTGGAAGAAATAACCGTGCCAATCCTAAACTGATAGACTGATCACCTAAACAAAAAGCAAACTGGATTATAATGATTTATATTATTCCTCATTCCAATGCACATAATTATAATGATGTTCCCGTTTTTATATATATATAAAAGGCTTATTATCACAAAAGGTCCCTAAGGTTTACGAAACTATCAGATTGCATCCTTAATGTTTTTTTGTGTCACTTATGGTCCTCAAGGTTAGTATGTGTGATCACAAATGGTCCCTGCCGTTAGGTTCCGTCAAAAACTCCGTTAGTTTGCTGACGTGGCATATATACATATCACAAAACATCCCTGAGGTTAACACATCTATCACAAATGGTCCCTGCAAATTTTTTTAATTTTTTAATTTAAAATTCATAAAATTTTGTTTTTGTTTTTTATAATATTTAAAAATATATATTGTATTTTAAATACATATGATACTATATTTTTGAAGATGAGGGCTCCACATATATGCCACACCAACAAACTAATGAAGTTTTTTTAAAAAATAATCTAAAATTCATAAAATTTAAAAATGAAAAAACCATTTATATAAAGATTTTAACCTTGAGGACCATTTATAAACCCTAAACCCTTGATTTTTTTCATTTTTAAATTTTATGAATTTTAAATTAATTTTTAAAAACTCCATTAGTTTGTTGATGTGACATATATGTGGAGCCCACATCTAAAATAATATAGTGTCATGTGTATTTAAAATACAATGTATATTTTAAAATAATTTAAAATTCATAAAAAAAAAAATAAGCTATAGTCTAAACTACAAGGGAGAGGGAAGTTTCTTACACAAACATTACCAAGGTGCAATGAGGATTCGAACATGAAACAACTAGTCTACAAGTCAATACCATTTTCCACTGGACCAGACCTCGTTGTGTGCCCGCTTCTTTGCACACATTCAGTCCTCCTTCTCGTAAATTAGAATAACTAGGTTTTCAGTTGTGTTTTTAAAAAAAAGACTATACACTATGAATAATAAAAACAAAACAAAACAAAACAAGTTGGGCCGTAGGCAAACAAGTTGAATTAGCGTATCCGGAATATGGCTACCCTAATTCCATGGGCCAAACACTAAAACCCTGACTTGTCAAAAGAACCATCAGAGAGGGTCCAGGTTTAGGGTTTTACTTCCCGGGGATGATGTGGCGCCGAGCTAGATCGAGCGCGGGTGTCAACATCCGGAAGCTCTCTACCGCAGTACGACGTCGTATCGAGGACGAGGGCGACTGGTCCTACGCCTCGGAATGGTGGGGCACAGAATCCGAAGGCCACACCGTCCTCCGATCCACATCCGACAAAGGCAACGGCGTCGTTTCAGTCGTCGCCTACCCTTCGTCAAAACCCAGTGAACTCCACTGGTCATCAACGGAGAGATGGCTACAGAAAAGGTACGAAGAGATACATGGATGCCATGAACAGAACGACAGATTCAGAGTGCTCGGATATCAATGGCGCGCTCTTCGCTTCAACGATGACACTCGCCAAAGCACCGTCAAGGTTTTGGCTGCGTATCGGCAATCGGAACCTGGCGTTTTCGCCGTTATGCAGCAGCCGCATTGCTTGGCTGTTCCATGTAAGCAAACCCTTTTGGCCTCTGATGATTTGGTTTGGGTTTCTGTCTCAATTTAATACCCAATTCAATTTCTGTCTAACATTTGGTTACAATTGCATCAAATTTGATTTGGGGTTTTCCTTAATGTAATACCCAATTCAATTTCTATTTAGCTTTTGGTTACAATTGAATCACATTTGCATCACATCGCTTGGTGATTGATTGAACTTCTCTATCTAGTATTTCAGTGTGTTTCAGTAATGATTGCATTACATTTGGTTACTTTCACTTTCAAATTGAATAATGTTTGGGTATGTTGTCGGGTTCTGTTTTTTCAGATCTTAAGAGTATGATATCAGCTGGGTTGGCTGCTATAGCATCTTGTGATTACAATCTCATGGATGCGGTGACTGGGAACAAAAGTATGCGTATTTTGTGCATTGGCCATGGAGGGGGAAGCTTGCCATTGTTTTTGGCTAGTAAGGTTCAAGGTAGGTTGCATTTCAAGTTGGGTTTTAATGGAGTTGGAAGTTGAAGGAATGAAGGATGTGCCATTTTTGTCTTTTATTTCTTTACCGCTGTTTCTTGGTTATTTCCAAATCCAATGTGTTGTCACACAACCTATCAGAAGTTTTGAACTGAATAGTTGGGTATTGAACCTAACCTAGAATGATCTGCTCCTTTTCAGGTGCTGTTGTTGACATAGTTGAAATTGACCCTCTTGTTATCTCGGCCTCAGTTAAAGCTATGGGGTTTCCAGCTTTCTCAGTTGTTACTCCATCGGGCAAGCGTGCTGTCTCAAAACCTGATACCATGGATGAGGTTCTGTGGAAAGGCATCCACGAGAGGCTGTTCCTCTATGAGTCCGATGCTGAGGAGTTCATTCTCAACAACACCAGCTTGTACGATATGATCTTCATTGATGCTTATGATGGCGAAGATATCTTCCCTCACAAGTTATGGGATCCACATTCACCATTTTTAAAAGCTCTCAGCAATCGGCTTCGCCCTGAACATGGCACGGTTGTGGTGAACCTTCATTCGGACACTGAGATCTTGAACCCCGATGGCTCTGCTCCATCCGTTCTGCAGCAAACCTTGCCAATGGGAAAGTACGTCTCGGGGGTTTGCCGGGCATACAAGGACGTGGTAGTGGGTAATGGAAGTAGTTGTGGAGGAAAAGATTCTGGTTTGGGGTTTACTGTTTCAGTTCCTTGGGTGTGCAATACGTCGCTGGTTGTCTGCAGAGGCTTTGGGGTTAAGGGTGGGCATGGCAACAGAGATGTGATCATGAACACCCTCATATCCAAATCCTTCGAACTGGAAAATGTTCTCAACTTGCCATTCTCCTGTTTGCAATATATAAAGAGAGGTTTTATAGTTGTTGATTAATTTTATAACAAGTTTATAGATCTGGCCAAGTTTCTTCACAGTTTGACCGAGGTTCTTGTGTTTGTCTTAGTCTCTTGGTTCAATGGCCATTTCCCATTAAGATTTTCCTGTGGATCAAATTGATGATGTTTTATTTTGGGGTTAACCAATTTTAGCACAATTGATGACAAAAGCTAATATCACAACACGTGCGATCATTGACTTAAGTTGATCGAGTCCCATGTAGACAGCGGGTGGCGAAACATCTTGGTTCTCCTTTTCTGTAGATAAAATACAATGACCAATAAATCCTCAGGAAGAAACAAGAAAATCCATTTCAGAATCATTTTATTTTCTACTTTCTATTAACATAATCCAAAAGAATAACCCAAACGACAAAGCAAACTAAATAAAATGAACACAAACCCATTTCCTTTTTCCTCTTCTTCTCCTCTTCTGTTCAACTATATTAAACAATCTACCATATATCTCCACAAGTACAACTACCATTAACAAATCTATGGTATCTGTTTACATCTCTCACAATGATCTCCCTCTCCAATACTCTGCAGATATACTTGAATGCCTCATGGCAATCCCGGCATATCCTCAAATTCTTCACAATCCTTATTGACTTGCCTGGTGGTGCCGCGCCACTCACCACTGCAAATGCTACTGCCAACTTCTCACTGTGATACCAAAGGGCTTCCTTTTTCTCCCATTCCCCAACTTCATGCAATATCTCATCCCAAACCGGCACATATCCTAATTTTCCTATCTCCTCCATCAACTCTACCAATTTAGCATAGATCTCATTCATTCTTTCATGCCTTCTGTCCCGGGCGAAAAAGACATGAACTTTCCCCCGTACCTCGATCCAACTCCTTCCACCGTCCTTCTGTACCCTCCTATCTTTCATCATCTTCCTCACTTCTGCAACTTCATCCCACCTTCCAGCGTTTGATAACACATTTGCAGCAATTACATAAGCAGAGTCATCATGTGGGTCAATTTCCAATAACCGTTTAGCCATGGAGCTAGCGAAATCAGGTGCTTTATGATACGCTGAACTTGATAGCAATGATCGCCACACTGCAGCGTCTGGTATCAACGGCATTGTCAGTGCAGCCCTTTCAGCCTCTTCCAATTGACCAGCTCTTCCCATTGCACCAACCAAACACGTATAATGCTCGATCGCTGGTTCCAACCCATAATCTACCTTCATCCGGGTCAGCCACCAATCAGTCTCAGAAACCAAACCTGCATTGCAAAATGACGTTAAAATTGCCAAAAAACTATATTCATCCGGCACAAGACCCCGAGCTTCCATTGCATTGAAAATCTCAAGCATCGATTTCGTATCCCCCTGTTGTGCATATCCAGCCAGCATCACATTCCACCCCACAATGTTCATGCTTGACAAGTTCTCATCAAAAACCTGTCTAGCATCAGACACAAGCCCAGCTTTCCCATACGAATCAACCAAAGCCGTCCCCACAATAACATTTCCATCAAGTCCCGTAACTATAGCATGAGAATGTATGATCCTACATTGCTCCGACACAGCAAGCTCCCTTGCAGCACGAAGTGCGCCGGAAACACTATACATAGTAGACCCAATATCAGAACATTTCATGTCAGCAAAAGTGGACAACGCCTCAACGGGTCTCGAGTTCTGCGCCAACCCAACAATCACCGCGGCATAACAAACCTCGTCTTTGTGGGGAATTTCATCGAGCAACTTGCGGGCTTCAATGGGTAAGCGACATTTGGAGTAGAAATGAATGAGGGCAGACCCGGAAAAGGGCTGCGCCGAGACGCCGAGCTTGAGAGATAGGGAGTGGAGGGCAAGGCCGAAGGAGAGAGAAGGGAGAGAAGCGCAGGTTTTGAAGAGGGAAGCGAAGGTGCGCTGGTTGGGGAAAGTGGGGTGGCGGAGCATGGAAACAAAGTGTTGGAGGGCGAAGAGGGTGTTGCAGTGGGCCGAGATCACGGCCGTCCATGAGACGACATTGGGAGAAGAGATTTGGTGAAAGAGGCGGAGAGAGTAGGAGAGGAGATTGGACTTGGAGTAGAGAGTGATGAGGTTATTGCGGAGGGAACGGTCGATGTTGGCGGCGGTGATGGCTCGGGCGTGGAGGATGCGAGGGTCGGCGTTGGGTGGATGCGGTGGAGGAGGGGGTGGTTGTATTGAGACTTGGTTCATTTTGGAGAGGAGGAGCTTGTTGGACACTCGAAGACTTAGAGTTTGAATGGGGTTTTTGGAAGGGTTTAGCTGTGCATGCTGAATGCACGTGAGTTCTCTTATATTTTCATGTATTTATTTAAGAAAAAAAGTCACTTGCTAACACTATTGAAAGAAACTCTCATGCAAAGTTGCAACTATCTCGGCAAATAACACAATGACACATGAAAAAATTAGCCCATGTGTCATTGTGTTACTGGCCAAGAATAGCAAAATTATAAGAAAGTTTTTTTTTGTGGAGAAGGGTCTTGGCAAACTCAGGTTAGAATCCTTATGGCACCGGTGAGAAAAACTCTATCTCTCCCATATAACTTGTATTTTAAAAAGAAGTCACTTTTGGTTCCGTTAATTTGTTGATTTTTTTTACTTTAGTTCTTGTAGTTTTAGTTTTGATAATTTAACCCTTGTGATTTAATTCTATCACAATTCAATTCAAGTACATATAATTTCCATCTAATTCTATCCAAAATTTCATCCAAAATACCCTCCATGACTTAGGGATGAACCGTAAAATTACGAAAATTGAAACTACAAGAATGAAAAGAATGAAAGGGGAAAAAAGATCCGGTAAACGTGACTTTTTGACTTTGTATGATCTATTTTTTATGAGCTAATTTTGTTGTAAATTATGTGGCTGCCCACAAAATCTCCAAAATTCGGAGACTTGCGGCAAGACTTCATATATGCCTGATGCACTGGTAGTCGACTGCGTTGTTTTATTTTTTCAGCACAACTTGCAGGCCGGCATGGTCAACATTTTTGCATCTTCCCCAAAATTGCAGAGGGGAATGCTAGATGGGTTAGTAAATTGCCAAAGCTGCCACAAACAGAGCTGCTTAGTCTTCAACGGATGCTTCTACCCTCCACCACTCTTCCTCCTCCTCCAAAGAAATATGACGTTTTCCTGAGCTTCAGAGGTGAGGACACCCGCACAAATTTTACAGACCATTTATACACAGCTTTGGACCAAAAAGGGATCTTCATTTTCAGAGACGACGAAGAGCTTTGAGAGGGGAAAAATCATTGGACCAAAACTCTTGAATGAAAGCCATTGAAGAATCAAAATTTTCGGTCGTGGTTCTCTCGAAAAACTATGCTTCTTCCTCATGGTGTTTGGATGAAGTTGCCCAGATTGTTGAATGCATGAACGGGGTTATTAATGGACAAATTGCAGTTATGGATCTGGCTCCATCCGATTGACAACCTTTTTTCGGGATGTTGGAATTCTGATTTAACAGATTCATCCGGGTCAGCCAGCCACCAATCAGTCTCAAAAACCATACCTGCATTGCAAAATGACGTTAAAATTGCCAAAAAGCTATATTCATCCGGCACAAGACCTCGAGCTTCCATTGCATTGCAAATCTCAAGAATCGATTTCTTTAGTCTTTTTTTTTTTTTTTTTTTTTTTTTTT
>NW_018922549.1:113402-129324 GCF_002207925.1 Prunus avium
TTTTTTTGGTGGCTGAATTTTGTATTCAAAACTTCCCATTTGACATTCTAAGATTCTTGCAAGTTACAAAATTGAAAATTGTCATAATGATCTTGAAGAAGAGCATTCTAGAGTAAAAGGAAAACTACAAACTGGACAACTAATAACTAGTGTGAAGGCTAGCCAGCCACCAAAGGGACAAAGAGGAGAGGATGCATGCATGGAAGATATGTATGTGGGACCCATCACCCATGTCTGACCTGTCATTGCACACAAAAATGACCTGTTGACAGCATGGAATGAGACTTTCCAGTGTCCACTGGTTATTGGCTTTTTCCCCTTTTTTTATTCTTTTATTTTCTACTGCATATATATTTGTTTGAATGAAATTCATCTTCATCCTGTCCTTTGACACACACAACTACTACCAACACCAAATGCTGCCTGTGACTGAGTGAGTGAGTGAGTTTGTTTAAGATTTGACCTGAGATTAATTAAGTATATTCCATTGACCCAAAAAAAAAATTGAAAGTCAAAGCCCATTCAAGATTAATCACAATCCAATCTGGACCAAAGCTAAACAATATGCATGCCAAGATATCAGAATATTAGGGCATCTCAAATCTAAGAATTTAGATGATCTTATGGGATCACTTTGTCCGTGAGACTACTGTAATTCATGTATGTCACGATATGGACAAAAATAACATGAAGAAAACAAATGGATGTCAATATTTTCAACCAAATGTTTTCTAAGTTCCGTAGCAAATTTAACCTTGTTGTCAAATCCAAGTACTTATTTTTCTTTTCAAACTCGTCTATTCCAAAGTATGACTAGATGGCCTTCAGATGTAAATAGGTTTCAACTGACTACGACGTATGGTTTCCTACTAAAATTTTAAATTACGTTATAGGAGCTATGGCTTCACTTTAAATTTATATGAACAGAATCCAGCAAATATGGAACTTTGATTGTTTTTTGCTTCTTCTTTTTCTCATGAATTTCCTTTTTTCTTGTTGCTGAAGTTAGAAGTTGAAGATTTGCTGTGACATCATAGAAACTTTTTATCTTTTTCCCTCTTGAGTTGTTGGTGAAAGTAAAACAAATCTTAAACTACAAGCCGGGCTTTAGCACAAAATTATTAGCTTAGCAATTTCATCAGCATCCAAAATCTAAAACAACTCATCCAAGATTTCCCCACTGAATAAGAGAGTACGAAATTGTAGGGCCTAATCCTCATTGGGGCCCTTTTTTTTATTTATAAATTTGACTCACTACTGAAAATGAGAGTATCTTCTAATGTAACATCATTCTTGATTCAACTTTTCTTTAGCATCCTTTGGGTCTTGGCTTTTTTCTTTTTTTGCCCTCCTTCATTGCCAAACTCAAATGTATAGATATAGGATAGCTTCATAATTTCCTCACTAATGAATGTCTATCAAACTACAATGGCAGACAAGGACAATGATACTTTGATAGTTTCATCCAAAAAGAATGGTCGGTGGCTTGTAGCACTTTAAGTTTCAACTTGAATTATGAGGGCTTATAGCTCAAGTGACAAAATATCGAGGTGTACAATGGCCACCTACGCCATCCTCTGTATGACCCATTTGAAGTCGGCAGTTTCACCAAACTTTTACCGAGCCAGGCCAAACACAACACGTATCACATTGTATACCATCTCTCTAATAAAGGTCTCACAAAGATGAGAACCCGTTATACAAGTACATCTTAGGGGTGGTATAAAATGATAGCCTACCTAACATATTACTCTTTTGGATAAGGGTAAAGCTATGCCATATACTTTTACCCTGTAAAGATTCGAATTTCAACTCTTGCCTCTCCTACCAATAAGAAAAATTCTGAACCATGAACAAATTTCTCCGGTTTGGATAAATTGGCATTTCAAAAAGCGTTATAGTTTTT
The DNA here is from genome assembly GCF_002207925.1 of Prunus avium. The sequence goes on from NW_018922549.1 coordinate 115,309, forward strand.
TTTCTTCTGGGCCATGACTTTCAAACAAACCTCCTTCTAACCTTGAAATTTTTTAGCAATGTCGCCAATAAATAAATTACAAAAAAAAAAAAAAACCCCAGAAAAATAAATAAATTAAAAAGTATGTGCTCTGTGTTATGCGCGCTCATGAGAAAGAAAGAAAGAGAAGTTGTTTGCAACTTGCAACTTTCTAAAAAGCATAAAAGTTGTGAAGAAATCGGGGAAGTGAGAAAAAAGAGACAAACACACACCCACATGACTCATCAGGGACAAGGAAGGTAAAACAATAAACAAAGAAAAGAAGCCAAAATCTGTTCGTCCTTGCCCGTTTCTTTTTTTCTTTTTGATTTTTTTTCCATCCATTTCAAAATGACAAACATTCATTCCTACATCAATTTTTCACGGAGGTGAAATTTTTTCTGAATTTCATGCTCTAAATTCTTCTTTTCCGCCTTCCTACTTTGCCTTTGACAATTCTATCCACCACAAAAACCTCATTTTCTTCTCTCTAGAAGAGGAAAAAAAAGAGAGAAAATTAACAAAACAAAAAATTGTTGCAAGTATCCACCACCTTAAAAGAAGCTTGCTTCTTGAGAACCCATGTCCTCCTATCAATAATCTGCACAGAATAACATGATCCAACCATGGTAAATTAGAATTTAGAATCAGAACAATAAAAATTAAAAGCAGAAATAAGATGCATCTCATATTCTTGTATGTATATAATTTACATACCATCATGCTTCTTCATCAAATTTCTGGCAAACAACAAAAATATAACTAGAAACCCAACTCCAGCTGCTCCTCCCAAAATGATAGCCACTGTCTTCCCTGTATTTCCTGACCCTATTTCAATCAAGCACATTCAAAACTCAGATCAATAAATGGAAACCATTCTTAGAGAGAGAAACACTAATCTAAGTTACCCAACTTAACAAAAAGCCCTCTTTGACAACCTAACCAGAAATTGGATAAATTGTAATGGAAACCATTTTTAGAGAGAGAAACACTAATCTAAGTTACCCAACTTAACAAAAAGCCCTCTTTGACAACCTAACCAGAAATTGGATAAATTGTAAAAACAAAAAGTCTTGGCCCCAAATCCAAAAGAACAAAATCTGACTTCCATTTTACCTGATGATGATGAAGAAGATGATGATGAAGATGAGGAGGATCTCCTGGGAACCCCATTTGGGTAATAACTATAGCTAAGAAAGCACTTGTGGAGATAGATTTGGCCTGAAATGGCACTCCCACATTCAACCTGAGCTCTCTGCACAGCATTCTTCACACACTCACCACAATCTGAGTCTCCCACATCTCCTTGGCACTGCCCCAAGACATAAACTTGTTGGTAATTTGTTGTATAGAAGCCATGGCCACTCACAACACCATTCTCCAACACTGTATAGGCAGTGTCCCTTCTCTCTTCAAACCCACTTCCTGCAATATTTGTTCCTCCACAAGTCTTGAACAACATTTCCATGCCTGAAATTTGGGCAAAACCAGAGATTTCATAGAGCATGTAGCACCCAATCAGCTGAACCCTAGCAGCAATGGTTTTGCCACAGAGATTATTAGACATTTGTGGCAATTTGCTCACACAGTTGTAACAGTCAGAATTGCTGAGGTCCCCTCTGCATTGAAAGAGACCAGAGATGGTGGTTTGGCCACTGCCAGAGTTGGTTTTGAAAAACTTGGCCTTGGTGGACTGTTGAACCAAAGACCCAAAAAGGGCTGAGAGGGATTGAGAGTAAACCCCAGTTGGATCTGAAAAGGTCTGCTTTGCACAGCCCTTGTAGACCAAGGAGGTGATATCAGTAGCAGATTCAGCAAGTGGGATGATGAGCTGAAGACTGAAGAAGAACAAAAGCAAATACAGGAAGAAATTGGGAACAGGTTTTGAGAGAAAACCCATTTGCTGTGTTCCTTTTTGTATCAAATCATGTCAGTTTTTGGAAGGTCTGGGAGGTGTTTTTGGGGGTTTTGAGAGAAACCCAGCTTAGAGCTGAGTAAAGGTTGAAGCTTTGTGCTTGAAACTGTGATTTTTGTGCTTCTTTTTGCTGAAAAAGTTCGGGTTTTTGGCTTTGGCTTTGGTTTTGGTTTCGGTTTCTGGTTTTGTATGTTGCAGACAGTGGTGCCTGGGGTTTTCCCTTCTCTTTGGCTTTGGATGGCCTACCTCTCTGTACATGGCAGGGGCAAGGGGTATCTTTTTTTACACCGGGGTCCAGAAAATGTACATTGTATAATTGATGGTAGAGTAGTAAATAAATTATTATTATGGGGAGAATGGACAATTAGCTTTATTTTAAGCAGTAATTAAATGTTTGAAGAGAATGAGAACAAAATGGTATATATAAAATAATAATCTCGAAAGGAGAATAAATATTCCCTGTTTAAAGAAGGTTTTGGGTTGGGCAGCACCAGCAGTATGAAAGAAAAGGATTCTGATTTTGGAGGAGAAGAAAGTTATGAACTTTGACTGAAGCACATCATATTTTGAGTAATTGAAGGGTAGATCGTGGGGTCCAAGAGATCAGTGGTCCTTATTATAAGTTTTGATGTAGGCCCATCGGCCTAAAATCTGCAAAAGACTTGGTTAACTTGGAGGCAAAGCCTCTTTACAAAATTTTGATTCATTTGAAATTGGTATGCTCGTACCATTCTTGCCTTACATGTTGCATTGTGATGATTTGTTCCCCTTTCTCAAATATCACTAGTTCACGATCACAAGTACCAAAACATATAATTGTATATTTTTCCATAACCCATGAGATATGATACATGGACCTTGGTACGCCCATTTAATAACTTTATGTGGCATGTTTATTTATTCAGAATGGGTATTGTAATTATTCTGATTCATGACTTCATCTAAGTTTATTAACGCATGGATATTTGAATTCTTATGCTTCTTGATTTTCTTTGCGTTTACCAACACGTAATGAGTCAAAACTCAAAACTATTACACATTAGAATCCGTAATCCAATACCTGAAAAAATAGAAATTAGATTGATTATGAGGGAGTAGTTTATCATACCCATTTTAACTCACATCTCCACTTATCTCAAGCCATGTAAAAGAGTTAATATGCAAAAGTAAAATGCAAGCTCCAAATACTATTCATCTACTTAATTTTAGATAGTGTTATTTATTTACACTTCAAAAGTAATTTCATGCACTCCTCATGTATGAAGGAGTGTGAGAAAGGTAGATGTGGCGTGCATATATCACTTACTTTCCTCGCTTTTTTCTTTTTCATGATTTCTTTAAATGGGAAGTTAGATTCTTTTTTATTATAATCCTGTATTTGTTTTATCTTTCCACTGTTTACATCATGTGGCTTGTAGGAGATTTCATGACATATATATAAACAAAATGCATGCAAGGAGGAGCCTTTAGCTGTACAAGTTGGGCTTTTTGAAAGCGAAAAGAATGAAGTAAATAAATAAGAAAGCTTTTGATGCATATAGCTGCCAAATGAAAAGAATTAGGCCCTTTTAATTTTAGAGCACATGTTGCAAGATGGAAGAAGATTTCATAGCCTGTTTTTCATGTTGGATCCATGTTTAATTAACTAAACTACAAGCCCTAAGTACATAATTTTCTTTAAAATACATCATAAACATGGGCTATCCGAGCATGAAAATGTGAGCTTGAAACTATAATTTGCTTGACCTACAATTAAGGTGGAGTAAACTCTAGGTAAAGTATTTTTTTCCCCCTCTAATTGAGTATATAATAATGCTTTATAAGATAATCATGCCTCCAATGTCAAATTGGATACAACTGGCTATATGAAAAAGGAAATTGGAATACCAAAAACGAATTTTGGTGTTTCTCTATTGGTGTAAGTATTATGACTCTAGTTAATATATTTATGTATTATATCCGTATGTACGTATTTTTTTAAAATAATTATGTTTCCATATACTCAAGCGCAGAACCACAACCAAGGCTGTGGTCCACCGACATGGTAATAAGAAGTATGCTGCCTTTTGTTTTTTTGTTTGCAAGTAAGTTTTTGAAGAATAATAATATATATATATTTATAACAAAACCTATATAGCCCACTATCAACTACAACACATTAGGGAATTTTTTTTTTAATTTTTTTTTTCTCAAGTCTATTTGCATTCCCTTTTGGCGGTGTTGAATGAAATATCCTTTTTTGACCCACAGAAAAAGGGAAAGCTCTTTAACATGGACTCAATAAAAACCCTTGCAAGTCCTTCAACCCACAATTGCATTCGTAGTAAGTAATTGAAACTCACAGGTGAGAAGAGGCTTTCGAAAATATAACAGTATGTTAACACATAATTCTATTGTTCTTGTGTTTACAACGGTTATATATGTGAACTTAATTATTTATATTTTTGCAATTTGCATTTGTGAAGCTTATTGGGTTGGTGCCAAGAAATTCAAATGGATTCAAACTGCAAAGGTATGATTTAAAGTTTATTGAAATTTGGTCAATGCAGCTATGAACAAGTGTGATTTTGTATGATTTTATTTTTATTTTTATTTATAGAAAAACTATAGAAACTGTAAGTTTTTATTAATTAAAAAAAAATTCATTAAATTTTAAGATAAAAATTTTAGCTAGCCCACACACCAAAAAATTCATGGTTCCGCCCTTGCATATACTTTTTAATTATACGAAAAATATGTGTTTTTTAAAATGCAAACTTCGTATTTTTTCTTAAACAAATAATACATGTTTTTATAATATTGGTGATATTATCGTGAGTTATTAGACATTTTATAAAAGGGACAATTAATGAATATAGAAACAAAATAGGAAAAAACCAATTTATTTCTTCGATTATGAAAGGCTACATAAATAAATGCTGGCAGAAAACACCACCACTTTCCACTTGGATAGCTTGATGGGAATTAAACACTGGCGCTGCTATATTTAATGTGTTGCATTCAAGTCTACATATTAATTATGTGCGTGATTAAGCTTGAGGGAGCGCTTCAAGGTCTCATCTATTTGGTGAGTATTGATAGAGATAGACACCACAAAGATTTATGATGCAAGGGATACACCCATTCCTTTATTACAAGTAAAGGAATTAGGATAGGAGGATGTCTCCTATTGCTTGGATTGGAACCCAATTTGCAAGGCTTAAAATGATTATGAATTATAGTTCAAGTAATTAAGAGTATTTACCTTGCACTCAAGGTTCTAGGTTCGATTTTCTCCTCCGTTATATGATTGTGTTGAAATTTAGAAGATTTTAATTTGACTTCTTTAGCGAAATTAAATTGAAATTTTTTAACTCAACCTCAGACTTAGTGGGTTCAGTTGATCGATTGAAAGCATTTGAGGCACACAAACTTTTTCCAAATTCAATCTAAAAATTCTAACTCATATTGTTCCACATTACCTTTGCAGACAACTGAAGATAAATTTATTTTGAGTCTTAATCCTAGTGGAAGCTTTTTTGTCAATTCTCCAACTTTGAATTGAAATGGAATTCCCCCTTAACGAATAAGAAGCCGTTGGCTAAAAACGACACGCGGTTCATAAAAAAAGAAGCCGTTGGTTGCGCGTTGACATCTCACTTAGCAGAAAACGTCACAATTTGCTAAGAGGCGTGATCAACTGTGCTGCCTTCAACAAATCATCAGTCTAAAACTTGAGCCTCTTTGACCTGACGAATGGTTCCTTCCGCGTTCCCCCTTTCCACCATCATATTGGACTATAGAATAAGAGAGAGAACCTAGAAAGCAATTATTTTTTGGTTGAAAAACCCAGAAAGCAAAGTCCCAACTTTTTGAATATTCCCAAAATTCAGAGCCATTGACTTCATGGTCCAAAACCCCATTTGGGCATATTGGACCCTCCTCTCTATACTTCCCTCAACACCTGAAGAAGCTCTCAGAAGAGAGAGAAGAAGAGGAAAAAAGAAATGGGTTTGTGCTCTGTCTTTTGGGTTCTTTGTTTGGATTATGTTGTTAGAAAGTAGAATTTCTGAAATGGGTTTGTGTTCATTTTTCATTTTATTTAGCTTGCTTTGTCTTTTGGGTTCTTTGTTTGGGTGGATTATGTTGTTAGAAAGTAGAATTTCTGAAATGGGTTTTCTTGTTTCTCTCTGGGATCTTAAAGTGTACCCGAAGGTGAAGGTCAGGCAACAAGAAGACCAAGATGATCGTCATGCCGTCATTGATTTTTGTTTCCCAGGTTTTCCTTCAATCCTGTATTTCCTAGTTTGGAAAGTTTAATCAAATTTACAAAATTTTGCTTTCTGAGTTCTATTTCAGTCTTGTTTTATTGTTATCCATGGAGTATTGAATAAGAGGACTTTTGAAGCTTTCTGCTTTATAAATTGCGGTTGTTTTACTCACGCATTTTGTCATTTCTACCACAGAATTGAGCTCTGAAACTTTGATTGCTCATTTGTATCTTTGAATTCACTTGCAATAATACCTTTTATATTTAGAATTGTTCTTAAATTTGCAGTTGTCAAGTTGAAGAAAGTGTAAAGAAACCTTTTTGTTTCATTTCATTGTAATACTGAGCATGAGAATTGCACAAAAGAATGGGAGAAGAAAATGAAAATTCATGATCTCTATTGTTAACAAAACTCTCTTATAAAAATATACAAATGGTCTATACTCTTTAGAACTGTAAGAGGACTTTTGAAGCTTTCTGCTTTATAAATTGCGGTTGTTTTACTCATGCATTTTGTCATTTCTACCACAGAATTGAGCTCTGAAACTTTGATTGCTCAGTCTCATTTGTATCTTTGAATTCATTTGTAATAATACCTTTTATATTTAGAATTGTTCTTAAATTTGCAGTTGTCAAGTTGAAGAAAGTGTAAAGAAACCTTTTTGTTTAATTTCATTGTAATACTGAGCATGAGAATTGCACAAAAGAATGGGAGAAGAAAATGAAAATTCATGATCTCTATTGTTAACAAAACTCTCTTATAAAAATATACAAATGGTCTATACTCTTTAGAACTGTGATTAAACATACATGGTAGGGTCCAGAAAAGTGTGTCATGCGATATTCTGTGTATTGGAATGAGGAAGAATGTACTTTATTATAATCCAGTTTGCTATTTGTTTAGGTGATCAGTTTATCAGTTTAGGATTGGCATGCGTATCACTTCCAAGTTAAGGAAAGTGGTAGATTGTATACCTACAAAGCCCTAGGAAAATGTTTATTAGTCCTCATGATTCATTATTGGTTTTCCAGACAAATTTCGTCCATGTGGCTTGACCTTTGTAGATGAAGCTCAGGCCGTTGGTTCAGTATATGTTTTTTTCTCAGAAAAAGTCTCAGTTTAAATGTCTGATTTCAGTTTGAGTTATCAGAGCTTGTATTGTTGATTTACTCCTTTGACCAATCCTTACTCCGGAGCAATGATGCCATTCTTTTAAATACTACCTCACTATAGAAGCATTACTTCCCTTCCCCTTTCACGTTACCTATTTTAATGTTAGGATAAAATGTTTGTTCATATTATTTTTTCTTTTTCCTGAGGATTTATTGGTCATTGGGTAATTTGACATTTGATTTTATCTACAGAGAAGGAGCACCAAGATGTTTCTCCCCCCACTATTGCAAGAATTCCAAAATCTTATGTCCCAAGTGTAGTGATGCCATCAATATCTGTAGCTGAAGGTTTAGTTACAAAATCATATGCTTCGTGACAATACAGATTCTATCATATTTATTAGGGGGAAAAAGATTTTTGTTTGTCTTCCAGTTTTGACATTTGAATGTGTCTTTTGACAGGAGAAATGAAGGACAGTAAAATGGAAGAGCTGAGTAAACAAAATATTAGAGCCAGCTCAATCCCAAGGCCACGTGCTGTCTTATCAAGTCCTGGTAATTTCTCTTCCTTTTTAATCTATATCAAGGTAGTTCTTGCAATCAGGCTTTGTGGTTTACACTTATCTAACTGATGTCATGATATGGAATCTCAACTCTTAATGAGCAGATATTGTACAGTAAGTGTAAAATTGAAAAGCTGAGGATGGGGTCATTGATAATAATACTGGATCCTACTTTTTGGTTCTGGGAAACAGCTTGTTGGCTATTATGCTGACTGTCCATTATACAACAGAACATGCATACGCTTAATAATTAGCTATTGTCTGATATCCAATGAACGCCTCAAAGTGATGGGGGGGATGTAATCATATTTGGCTAATCTCTAAATAATTAAGATCTTTCTTTCTGATAGATTGAAGAAAATAGCATGAACTCATAAACATTGAGTCTGATATGTAGTACTTGAAACAGCAGCATGTTCCTAATCCTAGGCTGTGCGGGTGTTTCAGCAGCATTAGTATATCTATTTAAAAATGTGATCGTCATCTTTTACAATTGCTTACCTTTGTGTTTGGTTATTTTGTTTCAGAAAATGATACGGTGATCGGAAATAAAAACAGGATCAAAGCAGAACGACCATCAGCATTGAAGAATCATAACTTGGTTAAGAAACCTACACAATGTGTTCCATGCCATATTACTAAAATTTCTACAAAAACCAAAAACTCCAAGGATGAGAACTCTCTTAAAGAAAGGAAAGGGTCAGAGATAACACTTCCAAGCCAGAGACGACCCCCTAGAAATGGAAAACCAAGCTCTACGGGAAATCGAGTGTCTTTTAGTTGCCGTTAGTTAGGCACTCTTACTTGAATGAATTGCTCTGATACATAATAGATCTTCCTGTTTGTTCATGAAACAACATGAGCTTTTTTGTAACCAGGGATGTAACAATTAGATCAGTGCTGATAATTGAGTGAACTAATGTTTCTAAATTAGGTCTGCCTTCTTTTATTGCAACATCATGTGGCTTGCTTGTAATTACTAATTGCCTTTCATAGCAAGAACCTTGAACTGTTTCTAAAAATAAAAAAACCGAGTACAGCGGATCGGCTATACTGTTTTCAAAAACCGAGTATAGCCGAGCGGCTATACTATTCTTTTGTAAAAAAATTAGGGTATAGCCGCGCGGCTATACGATTTCGTTGAAAAAAAAAACCGAGTATAGCCGACGGCCGGGCGGCTATACAATTTATAAAAATTTAGGAAACACCGAGTATAGCCGGCGGCTATACAATTTATAAAAATTTAAAAACCGAGTACAGCCGCGCGGCTATACGATTTACATTTTGGAAAAAAGGGGACAAAACCGCGTCTTTTTAAAAAAATTAGGAAAAAGCCGAGATTAGTGCTTGTACTTCAGTGGATTATACAGATATTGAAGGCTTTGTCGAACATCAACATTGAAGCTTGTAACGATTTGGAAGCTTATATATTTGGTGAGAGTTATCTTTTTGGTCAGATCAAATAGTATATACGTTGAGTGAAACACACTGATGCAGGATACATCTTGGCTTCGTTGTAACCAAGCTCTGAGATAATCTGTGCATAGTTTTAACTAGCCTTTAGATTAGTGCTTGTGCTTTAGTGGATTATACAGAGATAGAATGATCGTCCTTTTCTTTTTTACGCAACAGAACAGGATGTGCTTTGTTTGTAATTGTAATTGTCTCTCACATAATGAAGAAATTTATTCTGATTAAAGTGACTAAATTAGGTTGCATTATAAATGAAAGTTTACAAAAGTTTTGTTTCTGTGTTTGTGAACGCACTAGAAAACATAGCACAAATACATCCACAAAGGGTTCTTGCCCTTTAAGTTTATGGGGTGGTAAAATTGCACAAACACCTGAGGAATGATTCCTTGCACGTTCCTACTTTCCATCATCATATAGAACAAGAGAGAGAATCCAGAAAGCAATTTAGTCCCATCTTTTTGAATAATCCCAAAATTCAGAGCCATTCACTTCATGGTCCTAAACACCAACAACTGAAGAAGCTCTCAGAAGAGAGAAAAAGAGGAAAATGGAAAGGTTTGTGTTCAGTTTTCATTTATTTATCTTTTAGGTTATTCTTTTGTATTATGTTATTAGAAAGTAAAAATTAAAATGATTCTGAAATGGATTTTCTTGTTTCTCTTGGGAATCTTGAAGTGTAGCCAAAGGTGAAGGTCAGGCAACAAGAAGACGAAGATGATCGTCATGCCTTAATTGATTTTTGTTTTCTAGGTTTTCCTTCAATCCTGTATTTCAATTATGCAGCAAATCTTGATCTAAAACTTTAATCTATTTCAGTCCTGGTTTATTGTTATTCATGGAGTATTGGACTTTTGAAGCTGCCTGTTTTGCCAATTGACACATACTGGACATTTGAAGTTTAATCTATTTCAGTCCTCATAATTGACACTTTTTTTTTTTGAAGGTGAAGGTATTGGAACTTGTTATTTTGCTTAGTGTTTTGACAAATTGCGTTTGTTCAACTCACAGGTTTTTTCATGTCTATCACAGCATGGAGCTCTGAAAGTTTGTTAGCTCAGTCTGATTTGTATCTTTGAATTCGCTTGTAATATCTTTTATACTTAGAATTGTACTTAAATTTGCAGTTGTCATGTTCAAGAAAGTGTAAAGAAACCTCTTTGAAAATTCACGATCTCTATTGATGACAAAACTCTCTCTAACAAAAATATACAAATGCCCTAGGAAAATATTGGTTTTCCAGACTATTACTCTCTCTGTGGCTTGATCTTTGTAGATGAGGCTCAGGCATTGGTGTTATCCCTTGTTATATGTAACTACAAGGATCTGTTCATTCCAATCAGTGTGAACTCGGGATATAAAAGTTTGTGATATGTTTTCCTCAGACAAAATGAGTCTCAGTTTAAATGTCTGATTTCCGATTGAGTTTTTGGAGCTTGTTTGATTGATTTACTCCATATATTTTTCTGTTTTTTTTTAATGTGATTTAATGGTGGATATATGATTTATGTTTTTATGTTTATATTTTCTAGATCTTAGGAGGCCACGCACACCAACCAATTCAACTCATGCAACTTTCCAATGAGACTACATGGTTGTTTGAGTGTGGTTTCTGTCTTGAGGTATGTTTTTTATCTGTCCATGGTATTATAAAACAAGAAAATAATTGTGTTAATTTAAGATTTTGTTTGAATGAATGCAGTTCATCCAACTAGAGCAAAGCTTGGTAAACCTTGTGATATGAGATTTGCTGCTCAAATTTTTGGCAACTTGATAATGGATGACATAATGGAGCCAATTGTATATTTGTTTTGTGTAATTTAATTTGCTGCTCAACTTTGTGTAATTTAATTTGCTGCTCAACTTAGCCAACCTTGTGTAATTTAATTTGCTGTAGTTTAATTTGGCAGATTTGATTACTGCTGAACTTTGCTGTAATTTAATTTGCTGCTGAACTTCGCTGTAGTTTAATTTGGCAGACTTGATTACTGCTGAAAACTTTGCTATAATTTAATTTGGCAGACTTGATAACTGCTGAACTTATCATTTTATGTCTTTGTTTTGTTAAAAGTTTCAGTATTTAGGCCAATTGTGGTGTAAAAATTGGGCCAATTATGATGTAAGCCCAACAATTTAAAAATTCAGGTTGTTTTAAAGTTTAAAAACCCAAAAAACTCAAATGGGCCTTCAAGCAGGCCCAAACCGTTCAGAACAGGGAACCGAACTGGACTGTAACCAGTCTGGTTTGGTTCGGTTCTACTATCAGTTTTATACAAAAACCAAACCGGACCGGACTGTATGCACAGTATCAGTTTCAGTTCCAATTTGGACTCAAAATTGGGCCGAACCGAACCGTGCCCAGGCCTACTTTTAGATGACCTATCTTAGGGGCCAATGACACTTAAAAAACTTATAGACAAAGATAAAATCATCCATTACAGTATATCGATTTCGTAAATGTATGCATCACAAAAATAAAATCATATCATATGGCACATGGGACCAAGTTGGGAATGCTAACCGTGAAATAAACAGAGGCATCATGCCATGCCCACAGGCTCAAATATTCATAATTGAAAGCAGACACGAAAGAAGGTTTCATCAAGGAAATTTTAATATAATACAATAATTTCAATTGTGTAATATAAGTGTATTGTTGGACAACCACTAGACCCAAAAGCTTGTAACGAACTTTAAACTAGTTGACCACATCTTTGCTCCTCTTGATTTTTATAGAGCATTTCTTTCTTCTCCCTATAAGTTCAACTTCGCACATGCTCCCCCTGCTGCAGAGTTTCGAGATACTTTCTCAATGTCAGGTCCTACCTGCAGCTACCATAACACAAATTCAGAAGTTTACTTGTGAAAATTGCATTCCAATATGAACATAGTAGTAAAATTGTACTACATTTCGAAAAGAAAAACACTCATTTCAAGATAGTATTCTTGTACATAATAGTTTATCCAATATGCCAAAGAAAACAAGAGTATGTATTTAAGCTTCGTGTTTTACGTACGTTTTGGGTATGTGTTAGCCTTTTTACTAAAACAACGAGAGATAAGTTGTTAACATGATCAACTATAAAGAAAATCCTATTGCTTATCGACTGGAGCTTTCTAATTGTTCTTCACATGAATGAACATATATTCAAAATGTCTCAAAATGCCATAAACATATATTCAACTGTTAACTTCCAAAAAACATATATTCAAGCCTTGAAGAAGAAAATACTTGGAAATCTATCATTCACAAAATGGTCAGAATCAATCCCTTCATTAACTTCAAAATTTCTGGATTCAAATACTTTTAGAAGAGCTTGAAATATTATTATAAGATTGCCACGGAACCATCGAAAACTTAAATTTGGAATGCGATAGAATTATCATATGGTGTCGGTGCTTCATTTTATAAGTAATAAAATAAGGAAATTTAACCTATTGGCTTTTAGATTTAGCTTCTCACTCACAACTCACAAGCACAAGCAAAAAGCAATAAAAATGGAGAAAGAAAACATAGCTAAACAAGGGAGCCCATATTCTGTTGGCTTTTCTACTTTAATATTCTCTCGCTGCTTCATTTTATAACTAATAAACACAAACCAAACCACCCATTTCGCTTTAAAATGCAACCATTTCTCTTTAAAATTAAAAAATTAAAAGAAAGAAATTACCTTGCCATCATTGCATCGGTGGTGGTTAGTCCTCGTGTGGTTCTCCAATTACAAGGGAAGGTACATGTTGAATTTTGTAGAAATCCTCTCCATCTTCCTCAATCCGACGGTGGAGTTCTCTATGCATCCTTCTGATGGTTAATTCCCTGAGATTAGTAATATATCTCAGCCCATCTGGAAGTGTAGTCAATCCCTTGCAATATTCAATGCGCAATTGGCAGAGACTAGGCATGGCTCCTTCCTCTACCCTCCACTCTGTTATTTCGTGCATACCAAAAAAAAAAAGAAATTGAAGAGAAGGAAAGCCTCCTTTGGAGAAAACCAGTATCATTGTATTCGCTTTGAAAACTTTCATTCTAAGGCTCAGAGATGTTAGGTTTGGCAATTTCTCTAGCATTCCCATTTGGTCCTCCTTGAGACCACATTCCCACAATCGTAACTTGGTGAGGTTTGGATAGTTGTGGAGCTCTTTCGGTAATTCTGCGATTGGCCCTACCAACGTCAATTTGTATATACCCCGACAGCTTGATACTATTTGCATGGCTTGCTCTTCACCACTATTGTTTTCCACAAACACAATTAGAGACCGGATACGATTAAGCGTTCTGCTTGTAGATTTTAAGATTTCCTCCAGATTTTGCAAAGAGCTTGACACTCTTATTCTCAGTTTTCTAAGATTGGTTAATCTACCAACATCTTTCAAATCACAATACTCACTTGAAAGGTTATATAAGGTCTGTAGATGGCCAAGAGTAGACAGCTCCAGCTTACCCTTTGCTCTGTAATTCCAGGGTAAATATAAATGTCTTAATTGTTTCATCTTCATTATCACATTTGGGATGACCATGAGCTGTCTTACAAAGTAAACAATATAATGAAGAGTTTGCAAGCATACTAAATTACCTAGGGATGGCGGAAACGTTTTTATTTTGCTAAGCCTCACACTTAGAAACCTTAAGTGTACCATATTTCCAATTTCACTTGGCAACTCTACTTCTACTTCATCAAGACCTTCAA